>JBBIGC010009696.1:0-13320 GCA_037576955.1 Lepidarchus adonis | reverse complement strand
TTCTAATAAAGTGGCCAGTGAGTGGAAGCACAAGGCAGGTGTTTCTAATAAAGTGGCCAGTGAGTGGAAGCACAAGGGAGGTGTTTCTGATAAAGTGGCCTGTGAGTGGAAGTACAAGGGAGGTGTTTCTGATAAAGTGGCCTGGGAGTGAAAGTATAAGGTACAGATTCCATCAACAATTAAATGGCCAAACGTGATAATGGCCCATTTCCATCGAGAAGATTTATCAGTCATATTATTTTAATTAGCTCAGCTGGGTGTAAACTCCACGTATCTGCAATAACAGAGCGTAAGCACTTCCTGCGTCCTATCTGAGCACTGTGATGAGCTGCGTCGAGGACTGGGCGTCAGGGGGTCGATGGCAAAGTGGGCCTCACGATTGCAATGGCGTTGTGGGCCAGTTCATCGTGTGGCTCAGATACTCCAGGCTGTCCAAGGTGGAGAAACGCCGGCTGCTGGATGTGCCCATCTCCCTGCAGACACTGTTTGGTGAGACGGTCATCGAGCGGCTCTACAGGCCGGTGAGTGACTTGGCATCATGCCTGGTCACTGTGCTACGATCCCCCGCTCAGCAGCTTGCTGCCCAGCCCGAGGCACAATGCCGCCACCACCCACCGTCACCACCGGCCCCCGCAAGCGTGCCAGATTGAAGGGCAGAGTTTAAAATACATGTCAGGAACGAATGAATGAACTTTTACATTGTCGATAACAAGGCTTTTGTTTTTCCTAATCTGTGACACATGAGCCGTCCAGCGATTATTCCCACAGGGGGACGTGCTCACACAGGTAGTCCCAAAGTCATGGCCAGAGTAAGGCACATCACAAGGCGGGAGACTAGAGGACCATCAAATAAGTACAAGTGGCCAGTTGCTGGAGAAAGGACAGAGTAGGTGTTTCTGATAAAGTGGCCAGTGCTAAGTGGTAAGAGTTTCTAATAGAGAAGCCTGTCAAGTACAATAATAAAACCCAACCATGGTCCATTCCTTCATATTACCAAGATGTCAAAAGTCAACAATTTAAAGAACATATGTGACAAGAGGGTAAATGTTGATTTCTGTCACAAAGCAGCTTTGCAGAATGTGGATCTAAGCCCCTACTGAGCAAGCTGAAGGTGACAGAGGTAAAGATAATATCCTTAAACCTGCTAATGAAGAAAAGAATAAGGTTCAGCAAGGAACATGGGGAACAAACAAGAAAACAGAGGAGATATCACAGAGGGGAACAAGTGGAACAAATGCAAAAAAACATTCACTGGAAAAGAAGAGGCATTGTGTTGAGAAGACGTTGATACATTCAGGCCCACTTTCTTATTGTGTAAATTCTTTTGTTCAGAGTGTTTTCATGTGGAGGGAAATTTGTGTTGTATTATCACTGAGACCCGTTTTCAAGGAGGTCATGGTGTTCCAAGGAACAGTTCCTTTCTCAGAGCCATTTGGAGCCATAAATGTTGGTCTACCAATTTTCCTGTCAAGATATTTCACATGAAAATGCCACTAACTAATTCCTCCAGGTAAGGGTTACACCAGCCTCTTCAAATATCTTTAGGCCTGTTTTCCAAAAATGTTGTAATTCTTGCCCAGCAAACCATTGTTACCTGTATAATTAATAGGGGTTAAACAAAGCCGGCACAAGCCTCTGCTCTTCTACACACTCCAGTTCCTGGAGAAGTTAGAACAAGTTATAAAAAGGAATTTTTGTGATTTTATCAGTCTCTTGAATCTTTATTTAACTGAGAAAGATTTTCCATGTTTGCAACAACCAATTGTAAGACTTGTGGCTTTAGGAAGTAGGCACAGGCGAAACATATTATACGCAACGCTGAACTTCAATTACAGCTGGGATTGGCTCCAGCTTCCTTATGACCAAAAATGCTGTTTGAATGATGGAAGGAATTGATCTACATCAACATCACACCAAGTATTGCTACGCTTTCACATTTCTCAAATCTTTTTTCTTAAAGACACATCAAAGTTTCATTTTAATCCATTTTTTCATGAACCATGGATGCTCAACACAGGTTGGTCAACGTCCAGCACAGTGTCCAACACAGGGTTCAACTCGCCTGGTTTAGTGTGTATGAGGAGAAGAAACAACAATGTCTGCTGGATACCAGCCCCCCAGAGCCAGAGTTGGGGAGAAGAACTATTGGACGATGTTCTATCATTGGTTGATTTAGCCAGTGGGACATGCGACATGTTCTCTGAAAAAAAGTACTGCTCTAGGACCACGCTATGCTTGAGTTTTGTCATCCTGCTGTTAGGTCCATTTGTCATGTGACTCTTTTGCTCCATTAATCCTCTCAGAATCTGCGCCAGTCTATTATTCCACTCGAATCTCCTTCTGCTTTCGGCATTTCCTGCCGATGTTCCTCAGCCAAAGCTCCAACATCCATTACTTGCGCAGATGCAATAAATGCATCCATTACTGTAGTTAAATTTAGTGCAAAGACGGCACAGTGATTTTAACTGATTTGCTTCAGGTAAAAGGGCTTAAATGAGGTTGAAGTGACCTGAAAAAAACATTTCACTGACTCAACACTGAAAGAACTTTGTGCCAAAACTTTATACTTTATACAGAGGTGTAGACGTGGAGTGAAGTTTGGGAGGGGTGTGAGGTACTTGGGGTGGAAGTGGCAGTAACAGACGACTGCATCGGGGGGCAGTAAGGGTGGAGAGGCAGGGGCAGCTGAATCAAACCTGCTGCCAATCCCCCACCTGCAGAGAGTTCTATTGTTTGTGGCCTGATGGATCTCCACTAACATTGTTCTGGTGAAGCTGGTTCTCCATCCTCTGCCTGAAGTTCTCTTTCCCTTCACTGATCAGTCTCTTCAGCTGCTTCTGCGCCTTCCTCGGGTCCTCCTTGTCTCCTGGTTTGAAGGCTCTCTTCTTCTGCTTGAGGGCAGCCTTGATGTCCGGCATGATCCAGGGTTTGTTGTTTGGGAAACGCCACATAGTCCATGGTCGTCACACAACACTTCCCACACAGTAGACTGAAAACAGTCCTTCAGAGACTCCTCGCTTTCTCTGCACTGTGTGGGAGACCACTGGCTCCCTGCGCACCAGGGGCTTGTCCACAGGAACCAGGATCATCATGTTATGTTCGGATTTTCCCAGGTGAAGGAGAGGTGTCCAGTGTTTTATTGTCCCTGGTGTAGCATGTGACATCCTGGGTGAAGGTGGGAAAAGTGGAGTCTATAGGTGCCTGTTTTCTTTGGATGTGAATTCTCTTCAGATTTTTGATCATCTGATAAAATAAGAAAGAAAAGTAGAAGAACATGATTAATCACCATTCACAATCATCTCATTTGTTCATGCTGCATTAACCTGTGGAGCAGGAGATTAGAACTTACTCAGAGGCGACTGGAACCCTCCCTAGGTCACCGAGTGCACATCAGCAGTAGACGTCACTCTTGGCCTTTATACAAGCAGCAATCGTTGGGAAGAGCAGCAGCAGTGGTCGTTCATGAAGGACTGAAACCCTTTGTAGAGGAACTGGTGAAAGGTATTATTAGAGACTTGGCCCTTCCATTTCATCAGGTACTGATTAACATTCACTCTGCTACTGTGTGCGGCACATTTCTGCATCTCACAGTCCTCAGTGAATGACATTTACAATTCTGCATCAACAGGTTCTTTCTGTTCTTCTGACCCTGATGGTCAGCGCTGCAATAACGGCAGCAAATGAATATGATGTGATAGTGAGGATTTGATCACAGTTGGATTAGTTAATGCTATAGCTTAAACTAGCAATTTAGGATTCAAGTCCCAGCCCAGGCACCACTGAGGAACCCTTGAGTAAAGTCCCGTCCCACTACACTGCTAGTTACCCACTGTTCCAGCTGTGGAGGGGTTAAACTTCACATTTCACTGTGGTGCCGATAGTCCCTTTCACTAATTAGCAACTGAGTGCAATATTAACTAATTGTAGACCTCGCCCAGAAGTTCTGGGAGTATCCTGCATATTGATAGCATCTTCCTAACACCTTGGTTTTTTTGGAAACATATTTTTTCAGGACAGTGGTGCGGTACTTCTTGCTAACGCCTCACAACAAGAAAGTCCTGGGTTTGATCCCTGGGTCAGGCCACAGATGTCTTTCTATATGGAGTGTTCTCAGGTTTCCTCCCACTGTCCAAAGGGTTGTGGTTTAGTTTGACTGGCTACTCTACATCATCCACAGGTGTAAACCTGCCCTGGCCCATAGTCATACTGCGTCTTCCTTCCACCTTTTTAATAATGAAGTTTGCTTTCGTTTTAACCATAGAACTGATCACAGGGCTCCACACAGCCCAAATGTACTTCTTGTTTATGGTTGCACCCATAGTTATTGTTAGGGTCTACACAGATAAATTCAAGCAAAGTTCCTTTTTCTTTGCACTTCAGTGATATTTTTAAATCCAGTCAGCCATTAAACCCTAATGAATAAACTGTAATGGAGCCCATTAAGTCTGTTTCCCATTAGGATCCATTATGTGAATGTAGAATCTATCAGCCGCTAACAGCAGGAGAGTCCAGGGTTTAACTTTTTAAGGGTTTGATTTTCTTTGCTTGGCTCCAGCGGTTCAAACTAAAACCGTAGAACTGGTCAGTGAGACTGTTTAAGCCCAGGGCAGCAGTTTCAGGCCAGTGAGAATACAGACGAGAGTCTAACCCTGAACTTGACACATTTACAAAGTTTATGATGCTAGTCAGTGCTTATGATGCTAGTCAGTGGTTATAATGCTAGTCAGAGTTTATGATGCTAGTCAGAATTTATGATGATAATCAGTGTTTATTATGCTAGTCAGTGTTTATGATGCTAGTCAGTGGTTATAATGCTAGTCAGAGTTTATGATGCTAGTCAGTATTTATGATGATAATCAGTGTTTATTATGCTAGTCAGTGGTTATAATGCTAGTCAGAGTTTATGATGCTAGTCAGTGGTTATAAAGCTAGTTAGAGTTTATGATTCTAATAAGTGGTTATAATGCTATTCAGTATTTATGATGATAATCAGTGTTTATGATGCTAGTCAGTGGTCATAATGCTAGTCAGTGTTTATTATGCTAGTCTGTGTTTATGATGCTAGTCAGTGTTTATGATGCTAACCAGTGTTTATGATGCTAGTCAGTGGTTATAATGCTCGATGCTACTCAGTGATTATAATGCTACTCAGTGTTTATGATGTTAGTCAGTGGTTATAATGCTAGTCAGTGGTTATGATGCTAGTCAGTGGTTATGATGCTAGTCAGTGGTTATAATGCTAGTCAGTATTTATGATGATAATCACTGTTTATGATGCTAGTCAGTTGTCATAATGCTAGTCAGTGTTTATGATGCTAGTCTGTGTTTATGATGCTAGTCTGTGTTTATAATGCTAGTCAGTGTTTATGATGCTCGTCAGTGTTTATAATGCTAGTCAGTGTTTGTGATGCTAGCCAGTGTTTATGATGCTAGTCAGTGGTTATAATGCTCGTCAGTGTTTATGATGCTAGTCAGTGGTTATAATGCTAGTCAGTGGTTATGATGCTAGTCAGTGGTTATGATCCTAGTCAGTGGTTATAATGCTAGTCAGTGTTTATGATGGTCAGTGGTTATAATGCTAGTCAGTGTTTATGATACTAGTCAGTGTTTATGATGCTCAGTGGTTATAATGCTAGTCAGTGTTTATGATGCTAGTCAGTGGTTATAATGATAGTCAGTGTTTATGGTGTTAGTTAGTGTTTATGATGCTAGTCAGTGGTTATAATGCTAGTCAGAGTTTATGATGCTAGTCAGTGGTTATAATGCTAGTTAGAGTTTATGATGCTAATAAGTGGTTATAATGCTATTCAGTATTTATGATGATAATCAGTGTTTATGATGCTAGTCAGTGGTCATAATGCTAGTCAGTGTTTATTATGCTAGTCTGTGTTTATGATGCTAGTCAGTGTTTATGATGCTAACCAGTGTTTATGATGCTAGTCAGTGGTTATAATGCTCGATGCTACTCAGTGATTATAATGCTACTCAGTGTTTATGATGTTAGTCAGTGGTTATAATGCTAGTCAGTGGTTATGATGCTAGTCAGTGGTTATGATGCTAGTCAGTGGTTATAATGCTAGTCAGTATTTATGATGATAATCACTGTTTATGATGCTAGTCAGTTGTCATAATGCTAGTCAGTGTTTATGATGCTAGTCTGTGTTTATGATGCTAGTCTGTGTTTATAATGCTAGTCAGTGTTTATGATGCTCGTCAGTGTTTATAATGCTAGTCAGTGTTTGTGATGCTAGCCAGTGTTTATGATGCTAGTCAGTGGTTATAATGCTCGTCAGTGTTTATGATGCTAGTCAGTGGTTATAATGCTAGTCAGTGGTTATGATGCTAGTCAGTGGTTATGATCCTAGTCAGTGGTTATAATGCTAGTCAGTGTTTATGATGGTCAGTGGTTATAATGCTAGTCAGTGTTTATGATACTAGTCAGTGTTTATGATGCTCAGTGGTTATAATGCTAGTCAGTGTTTATGATGCTAGTCAGTGGTTATAATGATAGTCAGTGTTTATGGTGTTAGTTAGTGTTTATGATGCTAGTCAGTGGTTATAATGCTAGTCAGTGTTTGTGGTGCTAGTCAGTGATTATGATGCTAGTCAGTGGTTATAATGATAGTCAGTGTTTATGATGCTAGTCAGTGGTTATAAGGCTAGTCAGTGTTTATGATGCTAGTCAGTGGTTATAAGGCTAGTCAGTGTTTATGGTGCTAGTCAATGTGTATGATGCTAGTCAGTGGTTATAATGATAATCAGTGGTAATGATGCTAGTCAGTGGTAATGATGCAAGTGAGCATTTATGTCACTAGTCAGTGCTTATAATGCTGGTCAGTGTTTATGATGCTAGTCGGTGGTCATAATGCTAGTCAGTGTTCAGTTATGTAGCAGCAATTGATCTTCTTAAAACTATTTGAGACACTGAATAAAGTGTTGGCGCCTTGCTGAATGCCCGGGGGCTGCTGCTGTGACTGCTGTTGACTGTTTTGCCAGTTTTGTTCTGCCACATGTTAAGTGTGTGCAAATAAGTTGTGTAGAATTACAGATTTGTTGTACAGTGCTGGGCCACAAAAAGCGAGTGTGTCTAAGTCAGTTTTTTGGAGTGAAGTGCTTCCAAGAAACGACTTCCATATGTAAAACAGTGAAAATATAAAAGCTGCGTGTAAGAACTGAACTCACATTCACTACTGGTATGTGGAGAGTTAGAACGCATTAGAACAGTCAGTGTTCTTGATTACAGCGATGTGATGAGATGCTAAGGGGAAAGTGGAAACTGAGGTTTGTGGACAGTCATTCATTTTTATAAGATTGTGCAACCAATGAAATGCTAACTAAAACTGTTAACTAAAATATAAACAGGGGGGTGTTTTTCGGTGATCAATGCATGTCCTAATACGGCAAAATGGAATCTGATTTTTATCCTCAGCTGCTAGAAAGTAGATCATGATCTACTCTGAGGTTGCTTCCCTGGAAGAGGCACTTAAACCGAACAAGATAAATGTGCAAGGATTGGACTGATATCTGGCTGGGAGAGAAAGAGAGAGAGAAAGAGAGAGTGAGAGAGAGGGGAGGAGGGACCTGATGGAAGAAAAAACACAAAAGCACATTGGTCTTCTCCAGCCGTGCTACTCCTGTTCTCTTTTGAAACGATTACGCTGGGCTTCGCAGGAGCACTCGCTGAGGCACTGCCGCTGTTACAGGGAAGCGATGGCATTCGGGAAGAAGAAGGAGATGAGAGTTCTACTGAGATGCATCTGACTCTGAGCATTTCCACATCTTTGGAGACAACTCTTTTCACCCTCGGCTTCTCTTGAAGAGATCTCTGGTTGTTTTTCTCGTTTAGGACTGAACATTGTCTCAGAAGAACATTCTTTTCTTTGTGCCTTTGGTGGTTCTTTTTCTTTTGGAGATAACTACTGTCCCCTTTTACGTTCCTGATCCTTTTACTTGCTGTCCCCTCAGGGTAACTCCTACCTCTTTGTGTTATTCTGGAGGGAACTCCTGACACATAAACAGCACTTGAGTGCCTTTTGAGCTTTTTGTGGACAGCGTCCCAGCAACACCTGCAAATTACATTGGAAAAATAGACATTTTTTAAACTTTCGTCCATTTTGGACACTGCACTCCTGGACATCTGTGGCATTCTGTCTGGCTTGGGTTCGGCATGAGCGCAGAGTGCACAGCTTACTACACTGCCGAAAACGTCTTTGTGAACGCCTTCAGCTGCCCCAAGGAGGACGGGGACACCCATGCCATCTTCTGCTGTGGCTTCAACGATGTCAAGTACTGCTGCGATGACCCCAACAGCTTCTTTCCCTATGAGTACAGCTACATGTGGTGGCTGAGGTAAGGGCAGTGGAGAGTGACTTCATGTAGACTTTGTGTATCATTTTTTATCAGTTCGATATTTTAGTCTGTATTCCAATTTGCCTCTAATGTTGAGTCACTTCACAGTTAGAGTTTGTAATTCTTCGGTAGTTTGCTGCATCTAGCCATCATCATTCACTTAAGATCTCTTAACAGTGGCAGTGAGTGAACAGTCAGTTCTGTTCAAAAAGATGATTTGCTGGAAGCTGGACCGTGAGGATGGCTAGACGACTGAGTAAGAGCATCTCCTGTCTTGTGGTACTCATGGGGTTAGAACTTATCAAAAGTGCTCCAACAACAGAGCACCAAAACACCTAAACAAACATGAGCGTTGGATGACGAAAGTTTTCAATGTGAAATACAGTCGTTCCAAATAGACATGGATGGACACTTGTGTAGAAGAAGATGTTGTTAAACAGTAGAGAACTCATCATATTTGTAGGTGGCATGTATCAATGCCAAGCTCGACTGTGTTGGTCTGTTGTTGACGTGCCAAGAGCCAATACTTTTTCACGGCCGCATCAAATAAATGAATTTTACTTGACTTGACTATAAAGCTTGTGTTTTACAGCTAATGATCGAGGTTTCCTGAGACTACCCGAAACTGTGTGAGGAAGGGTCACTAGGACCGGGCTTGGGCACTACTGTCTTTACACATGAACTCCAGACAATGTCCCAACTCGATTTTACGGATAGAAATGTGTGAGGGAAGGGTTGGGTACAGCAAGCACAAAGCTTTGTAGTTTGCTAAGTTTCCTGAGCCTCATCATTCATTGAGTTTATTGAATTAGAAGCTCCCTAATTGCTTCATCTCCTTTCATTCTCCAGTTTCACATCTAGAAAAACGATTAACACGCTGGCTGAATTCTTTAGAAAAATACTTGCTCTATTAACACATGAACTTTTTTTGACATAAGGGATTACGCTTTAAGGACCAATGCCAGCACCTACTGTTAGAGTGTGAGTTACATGATAATTGGCACAAATGGCAACATTATTTATTCATGTTTTAATTGTCTATGAATACGATATTAATATTTCATTTATCTCAGTTATATTGCAGCTTCCCTAGTTCACACATGCACCTCCTGTGGGTAATGCCTGTAAAAGTCCCATCATTCAATGCGTTTGAGAATGTGGCCAAGCTAGACATGCTATGACTCCAAAGGTCTGAACACTGGTGTTTGATTATGGCTTGACATTCAAACGAGAACCTCACTGTTCTTCATGAACTTCTCTCTCATTATAGGCATCAAGGTATTATCTTAATGGCTAGTAGCATTATTGTCTCTTCCATATGAGATACTGCTTGTGTCTGCTAGCTTTCCACAAGAGATGTTGGAGCTACTGCATGGGCTGTCATCAGGTTGTACTGCTCTGAAATAGAAGCAATGTGAAGATGCTGTAATAACTCTCAACACCTGTAGATGAAAACGTTGGAGCTTGGCTCAGTGCAGGTTTCGCAAATCGAGGTTATTCTGATCACATGTGAATGAAACTTTGACCTGCAAATGAGAAACAAGCTCAGCCTCATTGTCATGCTGGAAGATCCAGCCACGTTTCATCTTCAGTGCATCTTCAATTTATAAGCAATATTTGATTTGAGTGAAGGTAGTCGATATTTGTTGTAGGAATAATTTGAGTCAGCAGAGAATGGGTGCTTTGCTTTCTGTGTTGGCCATGAAACAGTTAGTCTCCTTATATGATGTTGTTTTTTTGGAAGTAACCCAAGCATAAATGCTGGTGCAATATTCTCCTTGTGTGTTGAATTGAGTCCCCGAGATCTCGTTCCTCTGAGAAGCTTCCTGGTGAAGCTGCTGAGGTTCTTTAGGACAAACTTCACTGAACATCCCCTGGGTCCAGGGGCTGGAGGGCCGGGGTCCTGAACATTTTGGTGGTTTCCTTGCTCAAACACACCTGGTTCACCTCAGTGAAGTTTGAGAATCATGGGACCAATGGGGGAAACACTACAGCATCAGTTTAAATGCACATGCTCATGTTGTTTGCTGAGTTTAACATAACAGAAAAGATCACACATTCTGCTAAATTCAGCAAATCAACAGTAATTATGCTTTAGAGTACGCAGAGTGGGCAAAGTGGTTTCTCAGTAGAGCATGTGTACCCATTTGCACTACAAAAACTTGACTGAACATATGCATATAAGCGTATAGCAGACTTTTTTTTAGCTGATGGAGAGAACAGCTGAATTTAAAATGATCCTTTTAAAAAGAATTTAACCAATTCCTTGGACCCATGTGCTTGTAAGTGTAACACCCTGTTGCCATGGGCAAAACCAAACCCTCAGACACAGGATGGAAGAACAGAAGGATGGATGGATGGATGGATGGATGGGTGAGTGGATGAATATATGGGTGAACGGATGGACAGAGGGCTGTAAAAACTGACCAATAAGGCTGCCCATCACTGGGTTTGCAACAGGGAGAAAAAGATTGATACAACCCTAATTCCAAAAAATGAATGTGTAAAATGTAAATAAAAATAGAATGGAATAATTTGTAAATCTCATAAACCCATAAATTATTCACAATAGAGCACAGAAAACAAAACAAAAATTTAATAAATTGAAAAAAAAAGGACGTTTAATTTTTTAATGCAGCAACATGTCTTTTGACATGGGTCCACTTTTTAAAGTACTGTGTTCCGGCCTCACTTCTTTCTCTTTCTCTCCCAGCTGAGGAGACCAGTTGTTGGACATATGGGAGAGGAATGTTGTCCTTCTGATGGATTTTAGTTGCTCAACAGTTCTGGGTCTTTGTCGTTTTTTTTGTTTCCTTATGCTCTAAACGATTTTATCTGGTAAAAGGTTTGGAAAAAGACACGGTCTGGTTGGGAGCATGTGTCGCTCTAAAACCTGTACAGTCCTTTGAGCACTGATTGAGCTTTTCCACATGTTCAACTGTTCCAGTTAACCCAATTGGCTGTAAATCCTACTTACTTTTCCAGCCTTTTGTTAGCCCATCCCAACTTATTTTAGCTGTTTTGCTGAATCAAATTCAAAATAGATCTTTATTGGTCCATACAATTAGTTTTTTTTCATGTAATAGTAGCATGTCTCACTGTAAACATGTGATATGTTTTCTGTGTTCTATTGTGAATAAAATGGGTTTACAATATTTACAGATTACTGTTATAATTACTCTGTTATATTACTCTGTTATAAATAGCATGTTACACAGTGTCCCAACATTTTTATAAATGGGGTTGTAGATACATACAGACAGATACAGCCATGTGAATGTTAGAACACCCTATGAAAACCTGTGTGTAACATATGGATATTTAATCTAAATTTTAGCAATACTGGGAGTTTCAAGTAACAAGTAAAACTGAAGAAAAGACTTTTCAAAATGTTTTGTAAAATGTATTTCTACAAAAATGTGATTTCTGGTGAGGAATAAGTTATGACACCCCTACCTTCATTGCCAATTAATATGGCTCAAATCAAACCCCAGTGTAGAACATGTGCACACAAGGTTTGCCCTGTTTAAACCTCAGACATTTGGTTTGGTGTGCTCCTGACTGTTGAGGTGAAAGTTAACACCATGGTGAGGTCTTCAAAAGGAAGATTGTTTTCATGGTTCTCTTGTCATGTCGGTCACGTGTCTGAGTCTGGTCATGTGTTTCACCGGTCATGTGTGTTGTCTGGTTTCTGACTTCTTTCCAGGAGTCTTTAGTTTAGTCTTTGTTTAAATACCCCTATGTTTCAGTCATGTGAGTTCGCTTGCTGTTGGTTCTTTAACCACTGTATATTGGCCACAATTAATGTGTATGCTTTCTATGTTGCTGTCTGCACCCAATTCCTCATCCCACCACTTTACAATTCCAGCAGCTTATAAGTCTGAAAAGGTATTTAAAAGATATCAAATCAATTTGGAATCAGAGAAACATCAAGACCAGACTGAGGTTTACCAGAGAGAACACTGACAAAGACCAGGACTTCTGGAATGATGTTCTTTGGACAGATGAGTCTAGAATTGAATTATGTGGACACCAGAACAGACTGCATCACTCCAAATACATCATTCCAGGAAAAGAACCTCATACCAACTGTAAAGCATGGTGGTGGAAGTGTCATGGTTTAGGGATGCTTTGCTGCAGAAGGACCATCATTGAATCCACCATGAATTCTACTACATATCAGAGGGGGCTTGAGGAACATGTTAGACCATCTGTAAGAACATTAACACTGAAGAGGAACTGGACCCTGCAGAGATGGAGAATCCTGGAGTGGTCGAGTCAAAGTCCGGACAGAAAGACAGGTGTACAGATATACAGTATAGACAGACAGAACGATAGACAGACAGACAGAAATATAAGTAGATATATGTACAGACAGACAGACAGACAGACAGACAGACAGACAGACAGACAGACAGACAGATAGACAGATAGATAGATAGATAGATAGATAGATAGATCTAGAAGGTTTTGAATGCTGTTGGTGTTTCTGAAGATGCCTTCTGCTGCATCACTGCTCAAGGCTCTGGAGGTGAGGGTTAAAAAACTTGTGTTGTAAACTGTTTCACCTGCATGTGTGAAGAAGGCTGAGAGTGTGGGCTGAGGGCTTTTTCAAATGTGAAAGCAAGTGATGGAGACACTCTTTTTCATGCTTCTCCATTAAGAGCACTCAGCGTTGGTTTGACCACCTGTTACAGCAATTACATAACATCCCACACACATCCTCACCAGTTCATTTACTTTACAGATTCTGTACCTTTCTTTAAACATCACTCTCAAATACACACCTGGCTTTAATCTGGGTTCAGTTTACGGTCTTTTAACACTGCGCTGTGAACAGGTTCTTACCTCTTCAAAGGATCCACTGTTAAAACAGACCGGCGAGTTACGCAAATGTGCAAACACACACACACACACACACACACACACACACACACACACACACACACACACACACACACACACACACAC
>JBBIGC010009644.1:0-13324 GCA_037576955.1 Lepidarchus adonis | reverse complement strand
CTTTTCACATCTGAACGGTTGATGGTGGAGCCGAGGACAATGCATTTTTACTGGCAATCCATGTCTTTGGTGTGAGATGAGATTCTTTCCTCCAACACTGATGAAATAAACCCTAAGCTTAAATTAACTATCATTAATGATTTGATTGTATGGTTAATCAGTGTTTAGTTGCCACATCTGCCTTGTGGTTGAAGTCTCCAAAGTGTGAGGTCAAGATCTGCTTGAACAGACAAGAACAAGCATGATGGGCTTTCCGCCTGTGGTTGCAAACTCAAATTCTTTCCAAATGGCACAATGAACATATATGACACTAAAACCATGTCATGAATCAGTATAGATGTCAGGCATTTTTACCTTTGTCAATAAACACATGTAAGTGTTTCAAGTGTAGAAGAGTAGCACATAAGAGGTAGTGTGACCTATGGCTGCTTCAGGTCTGCATTTCTTTTATCTGCGGATAGTTTATCAAAGAGTTTGAAATGTTTGCTTGTTCAGATATATTGAAAAAATCTGCTTTTTCAGATATATTGAAAAAATCAGCAATTTCCGATGTATGTACTTATGTTTTTACATGACTGCTTGTCCAGACATCTGGTGTTCTGCTCTGTAACTGACTTCTATAATTACACATTTACACATTTTCAACTTTCAGACCTTATTTGAAACTGCAGCTTTTTCTTGCCTTGTGTTTTGTCTTCCCAAAGGACAATGGAATATACTGCTACAAACAGATCAGCCATAACATTATGACCTGCAGGTCCGCCTCATGCAGCCAGAACAGCTCTTGGTCATCCTTCTATCAGCATTAACATTTTGTGCAACAGAAGCTCCTCTTTGGGATTAGACAGGTTCGCCATCATTCCTCACATGCATTGGGGAACTATTGTGTCTAATTCACCTGTTGTCCTAACTACTGCAGACCTGGAACACTTCATAAAACCCGTTTTAAAGATGATCTCACTCGTCAAAGTGGTTTAGATCCTTACGTTTGGCCATTTTTCTGCTTCGAACCCTTCAGTTTCAAGAACTGACTGTTCACCTACTGCCTAATATATCCCGTTCCCCCTGGCAGGTGCAATAAAATAGCTAGACAGTCCATGTTATTAACTTTACATGTCAATAGTCGTACTGTTATGACTGATCAGTTTATGTGGGAATGTGAATATATTTCATTTATACTGTAATTACATTTTTTGTACGAAATTTTCCTTAGGATTTGCACTTAGTTATTTATGTTTCATTTATTTATTGTTTTTATTAATTTAGATCTTGTATGTGTTTGGTATTGGTGTACAAATGCAGTACGAAAACTTGTATTATACAGTGTCCTCCATAACCTTTGGGACATTTTTATTTCATTGACCAGTCTGCTCCTCAGATTAACATTTTAAATCAAACAATTCAGAGTTTAATTTAAAGCTATTTGCATATTTTCACCATGTAGACATTGCAACACTGTTTATATATGTTACCCCTCATTTCAGGGAACCATGTTTGGGTAGGTAAATAAAAAAAAGTAATGGTAGGTACCTTGGCAAGAAAAAGTATGTGAACCTTTTGAAATTTCATGTTTTTCTGCATTAATTTGTCATAAAATGTGATCAGATCTAAGTTAAGGATACTGACAAATATAATGTGCCTAAAATAATAACACAAATCTTTATTGAGAACAACAATAAACAACTTATATTGCTAGTGGAAAAAGTAGGTGAACCCTTCAAGTTCACCACCCCTTGGCAGCAATGAGCTCAACCAGGCACTTCCTGTAGCTGTAGATCAGACCTGCACATTGTTAAGGAGGAATCTGAGCTCATTCTTCCTGACAGAACTATAACTCATATTCATATTCTGTAATTTCAGAGTCTTTGAAATCACTTTATAATCCTTTCCAGCTTTATCTCAATCAAAAATTCTTTATCATCTAAAAGCTCTTTTTGGCCCAAATGAGTGTATTGTTCTTGTGTGGCGCATAGTCAAACTCCTGAGTGTTTTTCATCAGTCAAAGTAGTTCACACCTCCAAACCCATTTTCTTAAAAAGCCATCAGATATGCTAATACCTGACTCCAGGTCTTTAACTCAGGGGTTCACATACTTTTCAATATGAGTTGTCTAACTGCAACCACAATCAAGTCACTGCAAAGATTCAATAAGTAGCAGCTCAGCTGATTTTTTAACCAGTGGAAACACTCCACTGGCTTCCGATCGATGCTGGTCTACAGGATCATCAATGGATCTGCTCCAAGCTACATGGAAACAATGATCCCGACTGATACACACGCACTAGATCACTCAGATCGACGAGCAGTGCTGGGAGATTCTGTCCCTACGTAGATCTTCTCCTCTGTAATTGGAATGAACTACAGAAACTACATTAGAACTGCAGAATCTCTCTCTACGTTCACGAAGCACCTCAAGACTCAGCTGTGCCGTACAACACACAATCTATCCTCCTAAATAATGACCAGAGAATGCTCCCTGAAAGTATATTTTTTACTTATAGTTCATGTTACAACACTTGTTTTATGGATTTAATTTAATGTATTGGAATTATTTGTAGCATTTACTGATGAGGATGAATTTCCGAGACTCTTTTTAGAACTTATAGAGGCTCAATTGGATTTAAATCAGGTGGCTGGTCTGACCATTCAATAATTTTCCATTTTTTAGCTTTAAGAAACTCCCATTTTGGCTTAGCAGTATGTTTACCTCGAAAATTCATTTGGCAAATACAATTAGCAGTTATATAATCTGTGAAGGTAAGTGTGCCACAGGTAACAGGTGAGCTGTTATGCCAGTTTGTTTTCATCTCCTACTCTGAACAGTGTGACTTAAGGAGCAGAAGTGTAAATCAAATAAACATGTGTCTTTGTCCCAAACATAATGGAGCGCACTGTGAAGTTATATATACCATGTCTAGAAATTTTATTACATTTAGATTCAAGGCAGTAAAATAACTTTTAGAGAGAGACATCAGATGCATATAAACATTATGGTCTGGAATGGAAGGCGATGTGAGTGCTCCACCTACCCATCAACACAATCAGCCGCAGATGTAGCTGTGTGATGTGTGTGTGTATGTACCCCCTACAAAGTGCACGCACAGCCCTGGGCAAGTTTGCCATTAGCGCTGCATTTCTCTGTGTACCAGCAATACCTTCCTCTCTCTCATCTGGCCAGTGCCATCAGATAGCAATTTTCCAAAATAGGCTCCATTCAGCTGGGTAGCACTACTCCCCCCATTTCTGTTCCAGGCTCATAGCCAGCTTTTAAAATATCTGCATATGCTCACGGAAGAGGTATCCAAAGGTATAATTCTCACAGCATTTTCATAGATCAAAGCAGAACACTGATTTTTTTTGGATGTCAGTTGAAAGGAAAAGTTCCTGAGCTTCATAATGAGCTGATGGTCGAAGAAAACAAAAGGGCGATGATGTGGAGTTCAATGTTAATAACTGTAGAGCTATTAAAGTGGCTTTATTTTGTGCTTAATTATTTCAATTGTGACAATTAATAAACCTGACATGAACATGACTGTTTTAATAACAGTATAATCAGTTTTTAATATTGCTATGCAAACCTGGGCACTGTAAGCTCATATTAAGTGATTAATGTCATCTTGGGCCAGCTTACCATACTCAGATTAGGTTTAAGCTTTAAATGGTGAATTATCTTTGCTACTGCAATTCAGATCAAGACTTATTCCATGTGTGGGAATCTGGCTGTTGTTCTTTGCGTCAGTACACTCATCTTCATCGGCTTTTCACTGGGACTCAAAGCTAATCAATCATAACCAATTTCCAGTGCTGTAAACATTTGGTTAATTGAACATCTTCTTTGCCATTGCAGCATCCTGCTATTATTATAAACCTGCCACAGTGAGTTGTTGAACAGCTCCAGGAAAAACCCTTGTCAGGATGTGACTTAGAGACAGCAAACCTGCCATCTTCCTCACTAATGAGAACAAAAAAAGAATCTCAGCTCATCTGTATCTCTCCAGTCATTGGACAGTGCACAGTGTGCCAGGCCGTTATCAGGTGTGGTTCTGTAAATATGATGTTCTCTTTGGAAGAGATCAGGTGACAGATGATAAGGCATTGATGGAACAAGTGAACTTTAGACCTGTGTATGAGCTATGACACGTAGGATTGATTACCACCTCCTCCCAATTACCCCTCTGACACTTTAAGTAGAGTTATCAGTGCTGATTGGCTGAACCACTATGATTCATTGATAAAACTTTAGGATGAACTTTAGGACTGTATGACTATATGAAGACTCCTGATTTGGATGTGTTGGTATGTAAGACTGAACAACTGTGAGGAACAAGTGTTTGGTTGACATTTTCTTCTGTTTATTTTGTCATTATTATTATTATTATTAGGAGTTCAAGCAAAGCTTGGATGAGTATTGTTTTTGTTAGGATTATTATTATTATTATTATTATTATTATTATTATTATAGTCGATAAAGACGGGTTGGGTGCAGGACGAGGGGGTGACTTCTGCGAACCAACAATGAAACATGTACTCCACTAGGTGGCACTGTAACAATTGTTTTATTATTATTATTATTATTATCATTATTATTATTATTATTATTATTATTATTATTATTTATGTATTTATTTTTTTCTATGTGTGTGTTTCATTGTAAAGCGACCTTGGGTTTGTGAAAGGCGCTATATAAATATAACTTATTATTATTTATTATTAAGTCTTTTCACATTAAAACAAAATTGTATGTTATGAACAGCAGAAGCAGAATTGTTTTATAGGTTAAGTGAAAATAACTGAAAATGAAATTTCTGAGCTGTCTGAGCTCTATGGTGACACATAGTGAGCACCCAAAATAATGATGCTGACACATCCTGAAGAAAGCTGTTTAATTTATCTACAGCAGGCAGATATATATAAATACCCTACAGCAACCCAGACGCTACGTTTCACAGGCTGTCTGTATGACTACATTTAATAAATCATAATTCAGGAAGAATTATATCGAGGTGAAGTATGGTTCTAAAAACTACTTCAAATCAACTTTTTACCTCGTCCTAGCTTCCGAAAGAAACAAAAAGCTTCTCTTTGCACATCATCTTCTTCTCATTACTATGATTGAATTATGTTTATGGAAGAACTTTGATTGGCTCTGTAGTGGGTGGAGCTGTTGGCAGTCCAGAATGTTCCAAGCTGAAACCAGTAAACAGGCACCACATTTTAAATTCGTGCAAGGCTTTAAAAACAAAACTAATTTGATTAAGACAAATTTATTTGTCATGAGTGAAATGGTGAGAGAAAAAGCGGGGGAGGAGCCAGGTGTGGACCTCAGCTCATAAATGAATTTTTTAGTACATAAGATTTGTGTGTATGTACAGTATGTAAAAAAGTGTTTGTCCCCTTTTGATTTTCTTCCCCCCCCACTGTCACTGTTAAATGTTTCTGATCATTAGACTAATTTAAATATTCGTCAAAAACAACACAAGTAAAGATGCATTTTTAAGTGTGGGATTTTATTATTATAAATGAAAAAGAAAGTAATTGAGATATATCAGTCTGAAAAAGGATGTAAAGCCATTTCAAAATCTTTGGGATCCAGAGAACCACAGTGAGAACCATTATCCACAAATGGTAAAAACACGGAACAGTGTCGAACCTTCCCAGGAGTGGCCGACCGACCAAAATGACCCCAAGAGCGCAGTGATGACTCATCCCAGAGTCACAAAAGACCCACAACAACATCCAAAGAACTTCAAGGCTCACATGCCTTAGTTAAGGTCAGTGTTCATGACTCCACCACAAGAAAGACACTGGGCAAAATGACCTGCATGGCAGAGTGACAAGACGAAAACCACTGCTGAGCAAACAGAACAATCAGACTCGTCTCAATTTTGCCAGAAAACATCTTGATGATCACCAAGACTTTGAGGAAAATACTCAGTGGACTGACAAGACAAAAGGTAAACTTTTGAAAAGTGTGTGTCCAATTACATCTGGTGTAGAAGTAACACCGCATTTCAGAAAAATATGGTGGTGTAAAACATGGTGGTGGTAGTGTGATGGTCTGGTGCTATTTTGTTGCTTCAGAACCTGGAAGACAAATGTGATAAATGGAACCATGAATCCTGCTATCTACGCAAAAATGAGAACGTCCGGCCATCTGTTCATGACGTCAAGCTGAAACAAACTTGGGATCGGCGGCAGGACAATGATACAAAACACACCAGCAAACTCACCTCTGATTGGCTGATGAAAAAACAAAGAAAACTTTGGAGTGGCCTAGTCAAAGTCCTGACCTGAATCCTATTGAGTTGCTGTGTGACCTTAAAAGGTGGTTAATGATCGAAAAACCTCCAATGTGACTGATCTACAACAATGATTGGATCCAAATTCCTCTACAGCTGTAAAAGACTCAATGCAAATGTTCACAAACACTTGATTGCAGTTGCTGCTGCTAAGTGTGGCCCAACCAGTTATTAGGTTTAGGGGGCAATCACTTTGTCACACTTTGTCCTTCACTTAAAACACACATTTT
This sequence comes from Lepidarchus adonis, assembly GCA_037576955.1. Lineage (NCBI taxonomy): Eukaryota > Metazoa > Chordata > Actinopteri > Characiformes > Lepidarchidae > Lepidarchus > Lepidarchus adonis. Next base: position 6,795 of record JBBIGC010009644.1, on the reverse strand, counting down.
GTGTTTACTTGTGTTGTCTTTGACAAATACTTAAATTTGTTTGATGATCTGAAACATTTAAGTGTTTGTTTCACGCCACCTACAGTATATAAATAAATAAATAAATATTTTATACATTGTATATATAACTTTTTCAATCCTTTAAGTTTAAATCATATTTTGAAGGTGAAGACTGGAACACAAGATGCAGTACATTAAACATTGTATTGCTTATTATCTCTTGCGAAAGAAATAATTAAATGTCTAAATGACCCATGTTAATATTTAAACACAAAATGATTTTGGTGAGTCTAGTATCTTTGTAATTCATTTGCTTAGGATCAACAGTGATGAGACATTGTGGTAATATAGGCATATATAGTACATTGTGTTCTCAATTAAAACTGCAGCACTGTCTCGGGACACCATCTCCAGGTCACTTTAGGTCTGAAGGCTTTTCCCAGCACCCTCATGCTCCGTGGTTCGTTTTTCAACAGCGCCATTTCCTTTGGGGTGGTAGGGGGAGGGCTTTGTGAATGTATGAATCAGTGAGAAGGTTCATTCAGAAGAAAACTCTGCTTATTTATCTACACTTAATGGAGTTTTCTAGATAATGGCTGCTTTCTGTTAATGACATCATCCACAGTTACCTTTGCTTCAAGGCTAGAGGCTATGGACACTGCAGAGGCCACGCAGTTTCATTCTGCTCTAATGTGTCAGTCAGATGACTCGGTTTTAAGAGGTCACTGAGCACAGAAATTCTTAATAGTCTGTGGTAGCACAGAACATTGGCGAGTTAACCAGTGTTCTACCCGTGACCTTGGACACACATGATCTTTCCTTAATAAATTCACACTTTATGATGTCCTACATTTTGAAATGCTTCAGGTCAGGGTTAATTATTGAAAAAAAAAAATACTAAAATTGGGTAATTCCCCACATACATGCTGTTGGGCCGAGATGAGTTACTGTCCAAATTTTGCTTCTTAAGTAACATTGCTACTAATCACTAAAAATGAACAGAAGCCAAATCTTTCAGAAACTTCTCTCAAACCACAACCTGATCTTCATTAATAGTCGCTAGCTTGCTAATCACTTAACCCACAATATTAACAACGTATTGTCATACGTTGTTCCACTGAGTGTTTTGTAGACACTGTGATCTGTGATTTATATTTGTGCAAAGATGCAAAGTAGTTTTTGTATTTATAGGGTTGTAACCTTGGTATAGCATTCAACCCCTAATAGTTCTTACCTTCACAAACAGCACATATGAACTTGCAAGCCAGTTTAACACAATACATAACAGGTTAGGATTACAAGTGTTATCTGCTATGAAATTAGAGTCAAAATTAGTCATATTCAATGATTAAATGTTGATGTTTAGAGATAACTGCCCATACAGTGGTGTGATCTAATTAGTGTGTTTGTAATTTTGATTATTCATATTAAATGCAATGTGATTTTTTTATTGGAGGACATTTTGAAACATTTGCAGTGGTCATAAATTACTTTGCATATGCATAAATGCAAATGAACATAATTTACAGTAATTTACAGAACTCATAATAATAAAATATAAATTGAATTCTACACTGAAGTGACTTTTCATTGTACACCAATGTAAACACACACACACAGTGCGTCTGCTGTGATTGGCTCCCTGTGCTGCAGTCAAGGCTGCACCAGTATAAAACAAGAGATAGAGGAGGAGACTCTCTGAGACTGTTAGGATCCTTTCTGTGACTCAAACGCTTTTCTCTCCTGCTTGGATTTCTCGTCCTCACCACCACTATGTGTAAGGGACTTGCAGCCCTACCTGCAACGTGCTTGAAAAGGTAAAGAGCTCTTCTCATTTCACTGGGTTACTGGCTTTGAATTTCTTCATGGATTTGTATATTTAATGCTAATTAACACACACATATAAATATGTAACATGAATGTAATCTATTTTCTATATGGAACGAAACACTACATATGCAATGCTTTAAATTTGCTCATGAGTATTTTTTTTTTACCCAAAATGCCATTGAGATTATCTATCTGCAAATTTTCTCTTACTTATGTTTCTCCTACAGCGCAAAAGATATAAAGCACAAGATCGGGTTCCTACTTCAGAAGCCCGAGTCTGTTCAAGAGCAAAAGCTTGTTAAGGAAAAGGAAAAGGAAAAGGAAAAGATCACTGCATTGAAAAGGTGAGAATGGAAAAAAATGTGGATCAGACTTAGATCAGAACAAATTTTTTGTGAAATAACTCATAATATAATTGTAATACAACCCAGTTGTCTCTGAATTTAATTTTGCAGTTTATAAAGAGCTCGTAAAACAGATATACTGAAATATACTGCTTGTATATTAAAATTCCATATGCAAATGAACATTTTTATTTATTAATTCTTTCCCATTTTCTTAGCATTACCCCCGTTGATGTTGAGAAATGGAAGACGTCATTCAACAACTTAATTAAGAATGATGGTAAGTGTCATGAGTCTAAAAATAAAATGATATTGATTAGAAATGTATATCAGAGCCATTTCTGCTCAATGGGACATTACACTGTCAGAACAAAAGAGTTAGTGTTGATTAATGTGAAACTCGTATTCGCTGTCACGGTGCCCTTGACACGTTTAATCTTCCTGTTTTCAGAGCATGTGTTTGTTGCTCTGACTCAGCCTTGCGGCTGTTTTCTCAGGCTTCTGACCGTGTGCTACGTGTCCACAGCTTGCCCCGCGTGGCCCCTGAGAGACGGCATGTTCTGCTTTCTTAGGCCCTTAGGGGTCAACCACCAGAGGGACAGAACTCAGGATCCATGGCTTTCTGAGAATCTGTGCAGACTTTGGTCACTGACCCCTTAATTTTAAACGTCTTTAGAGGCCTCCAGCCCCTCCCCCTTTCCATTTCATTTATCTTGTCGGAGACAAAGTCCATTTACTATATGATGTAAGATCTTCAGAGTTCAGAGCCCTGCTCTGCTGAGACAGGAAGCGTACAGGCAGGTTTCACTGAGCAAATGGAGAAGGCTGATGATGAAATCTTCATTTCCTTCAGTTGGGCGGACCGCGTTCACAGCCTTTCTGAAGTCGGAGTTCAGCCAGGAGAACATCGAGTTCTGGGAGGCTTGTGAGGACTTCAGGAGGACGCCTGCAAAACAGATGGAAGCTAAAGCCAAACACATCTTCGAGCAGTACATTGATGTTGACTCTCCACGTGAGGTGAGACTTCAACCTGTGATCTAGTGTTTAAAACAAAAAATGTACATTTCAAGTGTTTTAATTTCACTTTTCTTGAAACCTTCAGGTTAATTTAGACTCGGCAACGAGAGAAGATACCAGAAGAAATCTGGAAAAGTCTGACGCGGCGTGTTTCGATGAAGCTCAGAATAAGATCTTCACGCTGATGGAAAACGACTCATACAGACGTTTTCTGAAGTCGAAACTGTTCCTAGACCTGCGTCACTTGTCCAAGGATGAAAAACACTGTGGTTTGGAGAGAAATAAGAAACTTCCTGACTTTAGCCCGCGCTCCTTGTCTCATTGCGCTTAAGCTACAATCTTTCATGTTCTGCCATGTCCAGCAGAGAAGCCTGACAATGGTCCATCCATTTCACTTTGGTGAGCAGAGCAGTTAAAAGCCAAAGCGTTTAACAAGCTCCCAGAGTACGAAGCAGAAACATCGGATCAGGACGTGTGTTCATTGCTTTTTCAGCTGTGATTTGTGGCTTTAATTGTTTTCACAGTTTCACCAAGTTATTCATGAAAGACCAGGTCTTCATTAATCCACCTCACCATTGTTGTGAGTAAATACCGACCTGTCAGGAAAACCGTCCACCTTCTGAACCCCATTAGTGTGAACATGATAAAAATAAAACCATAGTTACAACGACCGAGTTTACAACTGAGTGACTGTTACAGATCAGAGAAATAAGAAAATGCAATATCGTATACGTTTAATCCATATGTGCTTACATGGGGTGGAGGACCCACAATCCTCTCTGAAGAAGAAACCCATGAAATGTGCATCATCTCCACTGTTGGTCATTGTAATCAATATTGTGAGTTAACAAGTGTTGGTACTTTACTGTAAATTTGACATAAAGAATAAATCTGCTCATTGTAGATAAGCTGTGATGCGCTGTATTTACACACTAGTGCTGTGAGTTCTAACAATAATTCTCTTGTATTGTAACTTTTTCTTTATGTCATAGAATAAATGGCTAACTGTCTGTTGTTTACATGTTTGTTTACTATGAATTACACCTATTTATTGTCATATTTATCAATAAAAACATCAAATTCAAAATAGTCTCCAAGCTGATTGTCTCTGAGATGAAATAGATGTAAAAAGTTCTTTAAAACTTCAGTCCACTCAAACAGTAACAGCTCTTTATTACGGTGAGTTTAAGGAGTTTTTCACGCTGAGAGTTTTGGTTCTGAACATTATTTGAGTTACTTGTGTGACTAATGAGTTTTAGTGTTTGAAAAGTTGGATTTACAGTTCCAGCTCTACGCTAAGTTTAGATTAAACATGTCTTGGTTGATTGACTAAAATTGGGGTAAAATTGTGTAAATTACTAAAACCATTTCCAGAAAAGTTGGGATTAAATAAAAAATGAAATAAATACAAGAATGTGTAATTTGTTTAAATATTTATGTAATTGATACAAGTTCAAAGAATTTTCAATGATCATTTCCCCCAAAAAACAAGCGGAAAGATGAGCTCAGGTCCAGGAACTCAGTGATCTTTGTGTGTAGAACTGAGGTTTGAGTTTCATGTTGCATTTCTTGATGGTGAACTGTGTGACGGTGGTTTTCCATCAGCTCAGTTCTCCTCTACTGATGTGGATATATGTAAAAGACTTGTTTCTCATTTGGTACCTCAGGGGTTTCTGGCCTATTCCTACATTAACTGAAACTTGACAACCATTGGTGAACCATGACCCATGAGCCTTTATATTCAGCCATGACCATCCCCTTGTTACCAGATCACCTGCTTGTTGTGTAATGTTTAAATTAGTCTAACTTGTTCTATATGTATCTCCTATATATGTTCTATATATATTTGTACTTATTTTTTCAAGTGTGTTGCAGGGATCCAATTGTATTTTGTTTTTATTTGCAAATTTAGACATCATAAATCATTTCTTTGAACTTTGATCAGTGAAAAGTGGGTAGATTTTTTGCTGAAGAATTTAAATACATATTATATAATAAAATAAAGTTTTTAAAAATGTATTTGATCTTTCTAACAAATCCAGGTCCAGTCATAAATAAGACTAAAACATTACATTTGATACAATTAGTAAAACTCCAGAGACCAAACTGTTGAACAGATGTTCTCTATCACTTATCCTAACTAGGGTCACAGTGTTTCTGGAGACTCTCCTCGTGCTCATTGGCCAAAAGACAGAGAAATGCATCATGACAGGTCGTGAATTCTCCACACACAGATAAACGTCCTCATGCACAGTTTCACATAGACAGTCCCAGCTGGGAAACAAAACAAGGACCTTCTCAGAGGTGGAGCAGTGATTGGTATCCATGCTGCACTTCTTTAAACTGGTAACGCTAATTTACAAACATGCAATGCCTTAGAAGAACCATTTTTGGTTAAAAAAATGGGAAAATGGGAAAAAATGAGATGCATGAGTATGAGGTGCATCACACACAATGCAAACATCACTGGAAGAATCTTCAGACTAATGAGGGACCTCTACGTTATGAAAAAAGGTTCTTTATGTTTATAGATCTATTTTACAGTGATTCTTTAGGAAAATTACATTATATAATGTCACCACTAAAAAAAATGGGTAAAAACAGACATGAGCCAGTAGTGGTGCAGAAAGCTGCTGTTTATTTTGAATGTTGACTTTAGTTTATGCCATTTACACTGAGAAACCAGTTCAATATGACACACACACACACACACACACACACACAAACGCGCGCATCAAAAATATCCTAATTTCTCAATTAACATTTCAGGTCTTTCTGTGGCTTTTCCCTGACATTTTCCTGTGTAATGTTTATGCCTCAGCAGCCGTCACATTCTGCAAATAGATCAAATTTATATTAGTTAATTTGATAAACATTGGAAAATTTGAGTAACAAGGCCGAGGTGAATCTGTGCATTGCAGGGACTGAATATTACCTCCCACTGCAATAAACTCTTCATGTCCCTCAACATAAAGCGAAGGCCCCATTCAGAACTGTGCTCTCGCATAAGAAAGTGAAGAAGAGAATAAAGACTTTTCCCAGATTAGCCTTAATCTTAACCACACAGCGCTTTAATTTTAGTGTGGGAGAGGCATGTGAAAATGGCCTGATATTTCATTAAGGTTCTTTTAGTAAATTCTTTTAGTAAGGTATGAACAAACAACTAGTTATTCAAACAACAAAAACAACTGCGCTTTGTACGTTAGGTTTTCCATGAATTAAAGTGCTTAACTAAATATAATTTGACTGGAATGGTTCATTCAGTTCCAAGTGTTATTTACAACCAACGTTGAAGATTCTAAAAACAAGACACGGAATTGTTCTTTCTATCCAAACGCAAGGTGTTCTCTCATTTATTATGGTGAGATGATTTTACAGATGTTTCATGGGTTCTGTTGGCTTACATTAGATATAAACTGATATAGGCATATTACGTGTGTATCTATCTATCTATCTATCCATCCATCCATCCATCCATCCATCCATCCATCCATCCATCCCTCCCTGTCCATCCATCCGTCCGTCCGTCCATCTATATCTATCTATCTATCTATCTATCTATCTATCTATCTATCTATCTATCTATCTATCTATCTATCTATCT
>JBBIGC010009618.1:0-13325 GCA_037576955.1 Lepidarchus adonis | reverse complement strand
AGAATCATTTGTAGTAATAATCTAATGCCTGGTTTGGACTCTATCAGTCGTTAAATAAAGTTCTGCTGCTAAGAGAGTTTCAGACATACATGCAACCTCCAAACCGGCACAATTTTAACCGACCGGCTACCAAAACATATGAACTACTTTTTAAACATTACATTTTTTTACTGCTTATTGTTTGCATGTATTCTAATGACACTTGCTGTTGAGATAAATGGGAACAAAGATTTCATTCCTGTTGTATACCAGACAATGACAGACTACATAAAGCCTTTATAATAATTGTATTAAGCAAACACAGACCTATTAATAAAATTCTAATTCCAGGTTGCTTATTTTGTAGGTGAAAACAATAACTTATTTTTTCAAATGGCCATTTGTTTGGGTATATTGCATAAAGAGGGCAGCCCTGTTAGCTAAGCCTTTGATTTTTGGCCTAGTACAGTACTGCAGCACTTCATTCTCTCACATTCAAGATGACAAGCCAGTGTCACTCCGAGTTGGTTGTGGACCCGTCTGAGGACCCGTCACTTGCTGTTAACTCAAGTCAAGCCTTAGTTCAGTGCCTGAGCTTGAAGGGATGATCCAAATGAAGTGTTTAACGTTCATGTTCCTATGATCATCGCTCTTTTATTTCTTATGTAGCATCAGCCAAGTGCTTAGAATCTACTTATTGTAAAACATAATCTCTAGTTTTCATTATAATCACCTATCAAATGTGATTTTCCCTTCCACTCCTCCGCCTCAAGTGACAAACATCAGAGGAGACGTTATGACACTTAAGTTCATAGGAGCATCAGCAACAAGCAAAATCAACTAAACACTGATTTTCCATAGCAGTATTTTGTGCTACACTTGCGTAAGCCATGAATTCTTTAATATCTGACAGCAGAACATTATGTTTTAATAGTTTACTCTGGGAGAGATGACTGCTTAGCAGCACCTAAAAAGATCCCATGCCTGGGATTCAAGATTCAGTCTTCTGTATAAATGTGCCAGGTGCTGCCCATTGCCAATGATGCTGCAAACAGTAGCACAACATTCCTTTCACACATGTCGTTACATAATCATGGATATGCTTGATTTTTTATTCAGTATACACAGATTAAAATAGTTCCAAAATTCATAAAGACATAAAAAATGTTGTAAATGACAAGCATACAAGCAAACAGTAAAGGGACTCAGTATAGTTCTGTTCACTTCTAGCTGTGTATCACTTGTTCACATTGTCAGAAAGGAGTTTTACAGAAAAATAAGTTCAGACCCTAGATATGCACAAAGGCAACAGTGGCAGGGAAAAGGAAGCAAGTCAGAAAAGGAGCTCATCCTTCTCTGGTGTTCTCTGCCTAGTTATTGTCAGAGATGTTATTTAATTGTTTTGGATTATTTGTGAGTTTTGAACATTAGGCAAGTGACCTGATGTTAACAGTCTAGGAATTAGAAAAAAGTGTAGGCCGTTTCTCAAGATCTTCCAAGCTAAGTTTAGGTCCAGCAGTCCTAGATCGATGTTTTAATGACTTAAGTAATGTTGTGTATGTAATATTAGAGCTAAAGTTAAATCATAGATTATGATAAATTCTATGACTGTGCAGGATTTCAGTAGGTTACATTAAATGAAGCAGGTTAGAGATTGTGGAGAAGCCCTTTATATGGGATGCATCACAAATTTCTGCTTATAATCAAAAATTGAGCACTAAAGATAAAAAAGGAAAAATAACTTTTAATTCAAGTACATTTAAATTTACATTTATTCATTTGGCTGACGTTTTTGTCCAAAGCGACTTCCAGGTACAGGAACAGTATAGACACTGAACCATGTTTTTGTGTGTTTATTATCTTCAAATCTGCTCTACATTGTATCCAGGAATGATTCATGTGTCATCCTGCAGAATTCAGTAGGAAACCTGACTGGTAGTATTTTTCATAAGAGTACTGTCTTAAGAAACGACTTTTAAAGCACTTACTTATGTAATGTATTATAGTAACAAAATATTGTGATGAAACCAACTAAAAAGTGCAACCAAAGAGTCTGTGTGGGAACCTATCTGCTCCAAATCTCAATTTTGGGGTGTGACAAATATAAATATAATATAAATATAATATATTACATATGGATGTAAATGAAAAGGATATGTTAATATAACTATATTGTGGGTCAGTATTTTTTATGAGTACCCTGCAAAGTGAAATTCAACTGCCTGAATTCACATTAAAACACAATAAGGTCAATAACATAGTTTTTTTCTCAATAACATGTCTTCATATGGGAAGAACAGGAGTTGGTATTCTGAAGGTATCTTCAATTTAAGCAAAACAAAAGTGCAAATAGTGATGAGAAATCATACTGCTGTGATAAATATAGCCACATGGGCATAGAAGTATTTCAGAAAGCCATTAAATAACACAATTCACCACTACGTTAAGAAATGCAACCTGAAACCATATTCCACTTTTATGCAGAAATGCTGCTGAGTTCTCTGGGAGCAAGCTAATCTCAAATGGTTCAAAAGACAATGAAAGCATGTTCTGTGTTCAGATGAGTCAGCTTGCATATGGAAAACCAATAGTTGTCCTTGCCAAAAATGATATATCATACATAACAACAGTGATCAGCAATCAGCAATAACAAACAGCATATATCATGGCATCAGTGTGCTCAGCATGGGTGACTTGCATATGTGTAAAAGTACCATCAATAGATAAGACAGGATTGGAATTTTAGAGACATTTTGGCATTAAGGCATAATCTTTTCCCAGGAAATCCATGGCTATTTCAGCAAGACAATGCCAGGCTTCATTCTGCACACGCTACAGCAATGGTTTTGTAGGTACAAACAATGTGGGCTTGACATGCCTGGCAACAGTACTGATCTGTCTCCAATTGAAAATGCATAGCGCATCATAAAAGGAGAATCAGACAATGGTGACCCAAAAGAGTTCTGCAGCTGAAGACTTCCAAAAAAAATCCAAATGTAAAAGTGAAACAATTCATATCATCAGTTCCCAAACAATTAAACAGTATAATTAAAAGAACACCAATTTGACAGTTTTAAACATTTATGCATCAAATATGTTCATTTGTATTTACATTAATTTGCTGAGTGTAAATAATTTAAAATCCATCTTTTGTACCTTTTCAGTTAAATAAATATTTAATAGAATTAAAATTAAATTACATTTTTTTTTACTTTTGCAAATATTCCTAAAGTGGAATTTGTAAATATTTATCATTTCTTTAAAATGACTAAATTATTTTGAAGTAATCATGACATCCCAAATTGTTCATTTTGGATAAAATGTTTGTGACAGCAGCTGATTCTGGGACCATTTTACTGAACTCCTCAATCAAAATGAGTGTGTATATGTTTTCAGATTTCCATAGGGCATCCTCCAGCTGCTGGACAATGTGGTGTGAATGGCATTAGCCTACAGTATTTTGTCACCACACTCAGAGTCCATCCTTGTTCCACATCAGTTTATTTGATCCCTGTAATTAGTGGCAGAGAACTTTCATCTCCAGTATTCACCTTATCTTACTGTGCAAACTCTCTAGGCCATGGAAATCAGAAGATGCAAATAGCACATTCTGAGGAAGTTGCCTTAAGCGGTGAACATGACAGTATGTGTGGATCACTGAGATTATTAGCACTTAGTTATGGTGTTGTTTGCTTTCGAGAGCCTTTCAGGGTTCATTTCCAAAGTGTACAGAATGCATGAAGCAGTGATCTTGATAGTAAGCAGGTCTTTATCAGGAAAAAGTCTTACATATATGTTGTCATTACTCAGTAGTAATAACAATAATTTTAAAAATAGTATTTAGCGTCTATCTTGCTTAACCAAAACAGAAACAAAAAATAAGAAGCCAAACTATCATGAAAAGGAAGCATGAAACAATTTGTAGGTTATTGTTTTTGTTCAAGTTTGATTGTACATTTGTTTGATTGACTATTTTATTACCTTGAAGTCTGCAGGTGCAACACAAAAGACCTAATCACAGACAATAGAAGACAGGCCAAAGTGAAACAGGTCTATTAAATAACTTCTTATATCAAATGGCTAATGATTTATTGTTACTATTTGAATAAAGCAAGGCTGAGTCCTTAGATTCACATTTTATTCATTATAATTAGCAGCATTGTGTTTCAAAATGACAGCTCTGAAGCTATTTTTTTTCCCAATTGCTACAACTTCACCATAGTAATTAGTAGTCAGTAATGTAGATTGTGCCTTTAAAATTGACTGCATAGAAAGCTCATTTATATACAATCATGCAAAAAAGGACACCCTATGAAAGCCTGTGTGTTTTTGCAACATTCCTGCATATATGGATATTTAATTTAAAATGTAGCAATACTGGGAGATTTAAGTAATAGAACTAAACAATTAATCCTGAAGAAAATCTTCTGTAAAATGTAATTCTACAAAAAATTGATTTCTAGTGGGGAATAAATGAGGACGCTCCCATTTTTATTCCCAGTTAAAATGGCTCAAATCACACCCACACCCTCCACTGTTCAAAATATATTCTACAAGTGGAGGACTTCCAAAACAACTGCCAACTTGCCCAGGTCTGTCTGTCCAAGCAAGTTCACCCTGAGACTGCAAGATGCTAAAAGAAGTCTCCAAAAACCCTCAAATGTCATCATGGGACCTACAGCAGGATGGAGGTAGAGGTGGAAGGCCTGGATCTGACCACCTCACCATCATAGAATCCACATGAATTCTACTGTCCATCAGAGGGTGTTTGAGGAACACGTGAGACTGTAAGAGCATTAAAGCTGAAGCTGAACTGGATCCTGCAACTCAACACTGACCCAAATTTAGGACTGGCTGAAAACCAAGAAATGGAGAGTCCTTGAGTGGCCAAGTCAAAGCCCTGATCTTAAATCCACTGAGATAGTGTAGGGTGACTTGAAATGGGCTACACCTGCAAGAAACCCCTCAAACATCTCACAGCTTAAAGAATTCTGCATTGAGGAGTGGTGCAAACTTTCCTCAGACCAACATCAGAGACTGGTAGATTACAACATGCATCTCACTGCAGTTATTTCAGGTGGTAACACTAGCTGTTAAGGGGTAGGGTGTCTTAACCTCTTCCTCAGTTACAATACACATTTTAAATAATAAATTATGTTTAATTTTTGTTTACCTTTAATTGAATCACTTTCCATTCCAGAGACAACACTTCTCAATAAAGAACTGATTATTTAATTGGGTGTCCTAACTTTTTCTCATGACTGTATGGTTTTTCCATGGCAATGACATTTTAAGATCCAGTATCCAACCTAGTGTTGTCTAGTTTGAGCACTTTTGGTTGTGAAGCATCAATCAGTAATGAAATGAACTAAAACTATCACATCCCCTTCCAGGGAAAATCAACACTTTACATTAGGGGTGTAACAAAATATCGTTATGGCAATATATCGTTGTCCTTGTTCATGTGATACAATATTCGATACACTGACGGCAATATCGATATTTAAATGAATAAACATTCTGCATCAGTTTGACAATTTGACCGGTGTCACTACGTATTCTTTCCTCTGGGTGGAGCTGCTCGACTGAGTGCAGGAGATTTGGGTAAAAGCTGAAGAAGTAGTATCTCTTTCCTGCACTACTTTCTTAGTGACTGGATGATGCTACCTACATGAGTAAATACACATCACTAGAGAGCTTCTTTAAAAATGGAGAAATACTCAGTAAGTAAGTGTGCAGAATTGTACATCCCACCAATATATAGTTTTTTCTGAACTGTCCTCAACAATAATTTAGATCAGAGAAGAAGTGTATTGCTCCATAATTTGTCTGGTATAGACAGGGTTAAAACTAGTGCACTGTAGCAGAAAGCGTGTTTCATGGGGAGCAATGCATTGTGTGGACTTTGTAGTGTTTGATGTGGGAAAATGGGTGGAAAGAGTTTTATGCGTATCTCGTATCGTATCATATTGTGAGATACCCTGCGATTCCAACCCCTACTTTACATACCCTGAGCCTGCCAAGCTTATTATCAATTACATCACTTCAAAAATGTCATTAAAACAGTTTGTACAATGCACTAGCTACCTAACAGAACTCCTCATCACCACAAGACCTGCCCTCTGACTGAGGGATGAGTCCACAATAACGATGAAGATATGGACCTTCAGTGTTTGGAAAAAAAGGAAAAATGAACTGAACTCAGTTTAATTTAACTTGAGCATAAGAAAATGTTTGTTTTGAGTTAGAAGGTAGATCTATTTTTGATTACATATTTTTAGATTTAATGTTGAAAAAGTATTTATTTTTGAATATTTGTCACACTTACGTACATGTTTCGGATCAAACATCAAACACATTTTGATATTAGACAAAGATAACCCGAATTAACACAAAATGAAGTTTTTAAAGAATGATTTCATCTATTAAACATAACTATCCAAAACAACTGGCCCTGTATGAAAAAAGTAATTAGCCTTAAATCAAATAACTGATTGTGCCTCCCTTGGCAGCAAGAACTGCAATCAAGTATTTGCAATAACTGCCAATGAGTCCTGCACATTGCTGTGTATGAATTTTGGCCTACTCTTCTTTGCAGAATTGTTTTAATTCAGCCACAGTGGGGGGTTTTCAAGCATGAACATTCTGTTTAAGGTTTTACCAAAGCATCTCAATTGGATTAAAGTCGGGACTTTTTTCAATAGGCCACTTAAAACCTTTTTTGAGCAATTCAGATGTGTTGGTGTGCTTTGGATATGCTACTGTGGTTTGGATCATTGTCCTGCTGCATAAGCCTAGTGTGCTTGAGCATCAGGACATGAAATTATGGCAGAACATTTTCTTTTAGGTTTGTCCAGTAAAGAGCAGAATTCATGGTTCCATCCATTATTAAACTGTAGGAAGAAACCTTAGGAGAAACCAAGGCCCAGATGGGGAACCCATCCTCATCTGTATCTACACCAGATAGTAATAACAGACAAAAGAAAAAAAATATATATAATAATATTTTCAGTTTAGAGAGGCATCAACATTTTTTTGTGTACAGGTGGGCCTCGTTGAGTTACAGTTCTGTCTGTATGGGCTGTCCTCAGTAGGAGTGAGTGGATTTCAGCGTATCAGGATTGGTCTGTATCAGCATGGTTCAGACAGCAGACAGGATAACTGGTATCTGGTACTCTGGTATAACAGAGTAGTCTGTACCTTTTAAACTAAGTAGGCGTGGTGGATTGTAAGGGAACAAGAGTTCACTCAAATAGTGTGGTGCAAGACCATTCAGTGCTTTATAGGTTAATAATAGTATATTATAATCAATGCAAAATTTGATCAGGAGCCAGTGCAGATTAGATAAAATGGTGGTGATCATATCTTTTGGTTCTAGTAAGAATTCTTGTTGCTGCAATCTGGACTAACTGGAGCTTGTTTATGGACCTACTTGTACATTCAGAGAGTAAAGCATTACAATAATCTAACCTAGAGGTAACAAAAGTGCACTATTTTTTTGGAATCATGTGATGACATTATATTTGTTATATTGGCAATGTTTCTGAGATGAAAGAATGCAGTCCTAGTAATGTTAAATACATGAGCTTTAAATGAAAGGCTAGGGTCAATAATCACACCAAGGTCTTTCACTACTGTACAAGATGAAACAGAATGGCTCTCCAGGTGTAATTGGACAGCTTTCTCCGAGCTGCAAGCACAATTTAGTGTTTTTGTCACTTCAAAAATACTGCTGGATTACTAGTTTGGAAACCTTACTGTTTATATTGAGCCATGTTCCTTGTTTGTCTGGAATATTTGCTGTTTTGTCCCTTTTTTTCATATGTTTAAATTAAACAAACAAAGAGTTTGTGACTTTTGCCTTAAATAAACCATTTTAGAGCTGAGGTGTGTAGACAATTTGAAAATAACTTCTGGCCATACAATACCTAAATAAGTCAGTAACTGTAATCATCAAGTCACCTTCTCTCTCCAGGCAACCGTTAAAAGAGCATGAAAATTTTACGTCAGACCAAGTGTTCTTCAAGAGGGAACAGCAGCCTAAGCTCGGTTCAGCTTACATTGAGCAGTGTTCTAACATGATTACCAATAATGATTACTGCAATGTTTTTTATCAAAAAAGACATTACATAAATAATGTATCTATTTAAAGAAGGCAGAGCGTGCATTAGTAAAAGTTTATTACCAAACTGGAGCTTCCAGGTCTAGTATCAGATCCATTGTAATTAATGATTGTCAGATTGTGCAAGCATCCCTGTAACAGACCAGAAAGGATCAATATTATGTTAATATATTCTACCTGAAAGACTGCCACAAAGCTTTCTTCTACTACTGATAATTAGGGTTGGTGTCTACTTGCTGGCTACCACCTGTACAGGTATGTCTGAATGAAGTTTCAGGAACTGTTTAATCTGTTATATCCAGCTTTATTCCACATTTTGTTTCATTTTGTGCATTCCTGATATTATGTCCATATGTGCTGTGTAAGCAACTACATTAATCATTAGCATTATAAAAGTATAAATATGTCACTAGTGGTCCAAACACCAGCACCATCAAACTAACTATTTTCCTCATTGATGTACACATAGCGACGATGTGCACGTCGTCATTCAAAGATTACACTCTAAATCTCAGCTAAAACATAGACTTCATGGCACCAAAGCTCATGACGTAACAGCTGATTGAAAATGGCTTATGGATGATGAGTCCTTACTAGCCTAGCCAGAGTATAAAAACCTTGGACAATATTTTAGTCATTGCCCTCAGAGATTCCAATACCTATTGACCTCTGGGTGCTGCTCTCCTCTGCTTAACCTGATCTTTGGGGATCCCCCACTCAAGAAGGACCTCACTTTTAAAACTCTTTATTTGTAAAAGCGCTCTCTCTGTCTTAAATAAAATCTTTTAAAATCAATTTTGGGTGACCTGACCTCTTTTCCTGAAGACCATCGACACAGATCCATCATACTTGATTAGGAAAGCCACACACCTGTCTATATAAGACCTTACAGATCACAGTGCATGTCAGAGCAAATAAGAATCATGAGGTCAAAGGGACTGTTTGAAGAGCTCAGAGACAGAATTGTGGCAAAGCACAGATCTGGCCAAGGTTACAAAAAAAATTCTTGTGCACTTAAGGTTCCTAAGAGCACAGTGACCTTTATAATCCTTAAATGGAAGACATTTGGGACGACCCCTTCCTACAGCTGGCTGTCCAGCCAAACTGAGCTATCGGGGGAGAAGAGCCTTGGATCTCTGGAGAGATCTAAAAATGACTGTCCACCAACGTCTACCATCCAACCTGACAGAACTGAAGAGGATCTGCAAGGAGGAATGGCAGAAGATCCGCAAATCCAGGCATGAAAAACTTGTTGCATCTTTCCCAAAAAGACTCATGTCTGTATTAAAACGGTGCTTCTACTAAATACTGAGCAAAGGGTCTGAATACTTAGGACCATGTGATATTTCAGTTTTTCTTTTTTAATAAAGCTGCAAAAATGTCAACAATTTTGTGTTTTTCTGTCTATATGGGGTGCGGTGTGTACATTAATAGGGAAAATGAACTTGAATTATTTTAGCAAATGGCTGCAATATAACAAAGAGTGAAAAATTAAAGTTGGTCTGAATACTTACTGTACCCAATGTATAAGACATTTCAGTCTGGATACTGAAATCCTCATGCTCTGATCTGTAGTTAACACAGCCGAGAAAACACTGCTAATAAGCTGTCATATTCTGAGATAGCTGAGCTGTTTTTAGCTAGAATGAAACTGACACTAGATTTATACAAAATATTTCGGCAACAACTACTTGTTTGCATAAACTACAAATTGGAACAATGATTACAAGATTAACAACATAGTCTGGGTTCACAAATGCCTTATGAGGGGAAGAAAATATACATAGTACACTATGCACAAGGAGATTCAATTATTTATAGCCCCTATTTCATTCATGCATAAGATAGCTGATACATGATGGTACATGTTTTTATGATCCACACGTTATTAATGCAAAACACCAAAGTAATAATGAAATGTTTACTCAAAACTGGCATAATTTAAATGCAAGACCTGGGTTTCTACCTGTCCCTGATATCACACCCAAGAGGAACATATTAGAAAGCACTTGAAATTAAAATAATTCATAATAGTATGGTCATTACTAGAAAGCAAATATAACTCATGGAAAAATGCACACCAGCAGCACATATCGGTAATGCAGTGTGTGACTTTGCATGTGTTGAATTAGTGAGTGTGTTGTCAATGCGTCACTGTAAAAACATGTTTTCAGTAAGAGGGGTTCCATTGTTAGTATGCAGTGCGAAAGCATCACTTTTGGGAAGAACACTGAAAATGCAGGTAAATGTTCTTGCAGCAAGTAAAAGGAATAGCGTGGGCAATGCCAGTAAGGCTGTCTAATGCTGATGCAACAGGAGAGAATAGTTAGAGCTTTTAGTACTGAAAGATTTACAATGCTTGTTGGCCTTCAGCTGTGTCACATTAGGATTCACAAAGCTGAAAAACAGTTGAAGAAAGCTGACACACTAAGATGTAAATTGTCTAGAAAGGAACCAGGTGTGTGCATATATGTGTGTGGGTGAGGGAGACATTACCATGACGACATCCTATGTCTGTTTCACTTCCCTGAGTTGGTTTCTTCACTAATTATAAAAAATATATGTGTGTGTGTGAATATATATATATATATATATGTGTCTTTGCTTTTATTCATTGTTTAACCTTCTAACCCTACACCCACAGGATTGAAAATGGCAATGCATCCCCTGGATCTCAACACCTCTATCTCATCTGTGTCCCTCTCCACTTTGAAAAACTTTGAGAACTTTTCACTGGACTCAAGACTTCATCATCCACTTCCTGGCGGTAGTGTCACTTACGTTGGCTTTTACCTACATGAACCTTCAGTGTCTGCCATCTTCATTGTGTCCTACCTTCTCATCTTTGTTGTTTGTATGATGGGCAATGGGGTGGTGTGTTTCATCGTGCTGAGGAGCAAAAGCATGCGAACAGTCACCAACCTGTTCATCCTCAACCTGGCAATCAGTGATCTGCTGGTTGGCATTTTCTGCATGCCCACCACCCTAGTGGATAACATCATTACAGGTGAGCAAGTCAAATTTAGAAACATTTTATGTGTGCTTTTACTTATTTATTTTTTTTGAACACCATAACATCAGTTATTAACATAATGTACTGTTTACCTATTATAGCATTACTATATTAATATCACATTTTTTATTTATGTTTCTGTTTTCTGCACAAAATGGTCTCTGACCCTCATATTAAATGTTACATTAGACAAGGATAACATGAGTAAATATAAAATGTGTATTTATTAAAGATTATGCAAAGCAGCTTGAATTGACTTTGTGTATGAACATGGTATATACGTAAATAAACTTTACATGCCTTGCCTTGCCTTGCCAGGGGGAGGGAAAAATGGTTTCCACATTTATATAATCTTTTTGAAAATGTAATTATCCCCTAAACTCTTTACGTCTGTTCACCAAACACTTGCTATAACTGGAGATCAGTTTTTCATATTACTGTAGAACATTTTAACCCACTCTTTTAGGCAGAATTGATTTCAGTTAGTCACACTAAAATGATGACGGTGCGACAGTAGCCAGCAACAGCCTCTCCAGACCAAAATGGTACTTTTTTATAAAATGTTTGTCTCTCAAGCCAACCAACATATTGAACAGATGTCAGAACGTCTGATGTTCATATCTACTGTTGGCAAATGTTTCTGTCATACATAGATCGTCCAAAAGTCAGCCTGGAGGGGGCAGCCTTGGCCTAATAGTTAGAGATGGATAGAGAAGTGGATGTTTGACTGAAGGGTCATGGGTTTGAATCCCAGAACCACCCAGCAGACTGAAGTGCCCTTGAGCAAGGCTAGCCCCCTACTGCTCCCTGGGCACCAATACTGCCTGGGTTAAACACAGAGAATAATTTTCCCTTATGGACTAATAGAATGTAATAAAATATTAAAGTATATCATGCGTCCCTCTGACTGCTGCGACCAGGCCTCAAGCCCTTTGCATTGTCAGATGCTGATGGCTGAATGGGAAGCACATGCAAACTGTGTTCAAAGACACAGAAGCATGGGAAACAGGCAGTTTGTGCAGGAATAGCTGCTAATGGGTTAGGGTTAGGGTTAGGGTTATGCTACTCTCAAATGTTTACTAACTGGACTACAACTGAGTTAGACAGACTAACCAGTAATATTTTAAAAGCCAGCTGATATCCAAGAATTGAGTTACCTGTTTGATGAACTAAAAATATCTGGTCATGACAATATGTCTGCAGTCTGCAGTCTGTTGAGATGCCTTAAGTATCAAGTAGAAGATTCCTGGGAATTATTGTGGGTGAAAGTCTGAGTTGGAAAGAACATTAGGTTTGCAGAAAAATAAATAAGTTTATTGGTAATAAGTGTTTGTCATCTTGTCACCACAGACTGTCTTCTTACTCTTTGCTACAATTTGAATTGTCCCTGTCTTTCATACTGTAACATAGTTTGGGCAAGTACTTTTCCTGCTACACACCACAGGATTCTGGTCCTTCAGAAACATTTTGTTTGGATTTCAGAAACTCGTTTTCTTACTATTCATACTATTAATGGCTTCGACATTTATCAGACATGTATTTTTATTTATAAGACTTAATCAAGTGATGGGAATATACATGAGCCATTCAAGACATATTTTAAGATAATGTCAATGTAGCAGAGTTGAGGCCTAGGGGTGTGTGCTGACGCTGCACTGCCCCCTAGGTGACTGTTTATGTGTGTTTGGACTGTGTTTTGGGGTTAATTGTGTTTGTGTGTCAGGGATTCTTTTATGTATGTGTTTACGGGACTGAGTTGGGTTGTTGTGTTCAGTTGTGGGGTAACAGGCAAGTCCACCATCACTGACAGAACTATTTAGGGTAATGGCTTAGGTAGTGGGCTCGCCCGGTAAAATGTGAGAGAGTTTATGCTTGAGTTGCTCTGCATGTGCTATGCCAGTTGGGGGTGCATTAAAGATGATACCTAAATAAATTAATTAATAAGTAATCACGTCACACCCCAACCAGAAGCCATGGATCACTGCTGAGTTGTACACACTACTGAGGACCCAGGACGCCACTTTCGAAACATGTTACAAGGTGACTCTAAGAACAGTGAGGACCATACTGTCCAGGGCCATCAGATTGGCAAAGCAAGCACATGCACAGAGGATCCTTTGTCACTTCAGAGAGTGGGAGAGAGAGTGAGAGAGAGAGAGAGAGAGAGAGAGAGAGAGAGAGAGAGAGAGAGAGAGAGAGAGAGAGAGAGAG
>JBBIGC010009609.1:0-13326 GCA_037576955.1 Lepidarchus adonis | reverse complement strand
TGTAGTGCTGCTCTGTGTGCCTGTCTTTTAATTGCCCCTTGGGGATAAATAAAGTGTTTCTAAGTCTAAGTCTAAGTGCCCTAGTCTTTAAAAGTTCTGGAGGGATGTTTTTCTCTGTCTTTAATTTTTGAATGTGGCATAGATCCTGATCCACTAACCGCACTGTTTAGTACGACTGGGGCAGCTGATACGAGTATGTCGCCACGACAGCGCTGTGCACTTTCCTTCGCTTCCCTTGTGGCGTGTGGTCTTGCTGAGGGGGAAAGGTGCCGCCCTGACCACTCATGATCAATGGATGTGGGACCTTATGGGATATTTAAGCCTTGAAAAGATCTGTCATTCAGTTTTATACAGTGTGCGGCGCTTTCTGGGTCATTTTTTTTATTAAATCCGACTTCCAGCACAGCTCGGTAACTCCTCTGGGGCTTTTTTCTTTCTTTTTTTCTTCCCCTTCTCTCCCTCTCTTTTTTTTAACCTGGTCTGGGGGTTAGGGTTACTGTGTGGGTTAGGTAAGGGGTTCACTGATCTTAAGTTGTATTTGTCGATTGTCAGATTACTGTCTCCTTTTCTAATAATTTCTGTAGTACCTACTTTTCTGTGGTGCAGTATTTCTTATGTATATGCATATATTTTTTAAAATGTCTTTTATTGAGTTCTAGAGTTTTAGCTGATGTACAGACGTTCTCATATTATCCTGAATAATTTTTAATGCACTTGGGAATTTTATTTTAGGCACATTGTTATATTGAAATTCAAAAGGGTTCACATACTTTTTTAGCATTATAAAAGGAATCTATTTGCAGTTCATCACTCCGAAAAGCTTCCTGAATACAAACCCAGACCCCAGATATGGACAATAATTTTAGTTGCTTTATAACTCATTTACTAGGAACATATATTTTGCCAAGTTTAATTTGGAGGATTTTTCATTACGTCTTTAAAATAGATTTTTCTGTTTGAGTCTGAGGATGATTTGGATTCTATAATTGTTTGTTTGTCTGAATTCACACACACACACTACTTAACTACTGCCAGTTATGGTGTCTGACGTAGACACTGAAACCTAGGTGTACACATGACTTATGAAAACTGGATTTTTCACATCAAAATGCATTTGATCTAAAAGTATTATTGCATTGCATTTTTAAATGACCATAATCTTGCATAATACATATACATTTTCACGTGTCTTCAGCTATGGAATCAGGAACAGAGACGAAGTGACTTTCATGAAGAAACTGGGAAAGAAATGGAAAATGTGAAAACTAGGTACGTTTACAGACGCACTCAGTGGATTAATTTGCAGAGCTAAAGTTTAAGCTGTTCTTTGGTTATTTACTGGTATGTATTATTTTAAGTATGCATCAGTAGCAGGATAGAGGGCTTTTGTTGACCTATTTAGTCCCTGTGATATTTGCATGTATCATGCAAATACAAAGATTCCAGCGAGAATAGGGGCTTTCATTTAGCGTTAAATTAGAAAGTGAAACTTTTTTTTCAAAGGTTTTTCTTAATCTTTTCATTTTTTTCATGCAGTAGTTTTAAATTAACTTTATTTTTTATGCTTTGCTTGTTTTTAGACCTTCTTGATTGTGGTGAGAATCTGGAGTTCAGAAGGCTGGATGTAGGAATGCATGGACTGCTATTCAACCACAGACTTTAAATATTGTGCCCTTGTTCCTGGTGCTGTGACATGGAATTTCAACACTAACATCACACATCAGTTTCACTGGCCTTAGGATCAGGAGCGTTACATTTCTTTGTTTTTTTTGTTATT
Organism: Lepidarchus adonis; assembly: GCA_037576955.1. Lineage (NCBI taxonomy): Eukaryota > Metazoa > Chordata > Actinopteri > Characiformes > Lepidarchidae > Lepidarchus > Lepidarchus adonis. The sequence continues at coordinate 11,549 of JBBIGC010009609.1, read as the reverse complement.
GTCATTACTTTTTATATACTTATGTTTTATTCCAAGTCTTTTCTTTTTGGATTTTGATTTTATGGCTTTTATGAAACTTTTGAGGGAGAGTATATATTTTTATTTATATGCTACAGGTTCTTTGTATTAAACCTTTTTGTGTGGATCATATTTTTCTGTGATGTTTTTGTATTTTTGTCTATCAGTGGAAAGGTCTCTGTCTTTTCTAGAAGACTGTTGTTGATCCCTAGTCTTGTTAATGGATTTGCAGTAGTGTTTCAGTTGGATCACAAGGAACAGAGGGAGCTTCGGGAATCGGAATTGGAAGCAAGGATAGTTGGATAGAGTGGTATCTTCTTGTTTCCCTCAAGCCTTGTGCAGTCAACATGCCTTTGCTGTCAAACAAGCAGCAGCTGGATGCAGTCTGCTCAGAACTACAGGAGATGTCGTTACGCAGACAGCAGCTCAACGATAGACTGAGTTTGCTGAGTATGTTGAAGGGCTTCCGGCAAAATGCTGGCTATCGTGATGAAGGTCAGTGTGTAATACAAATCGCTCAAGGATGTAGTTGATGTATGTAATGCTAATCATTGTCTAAGTTGGAATGATGTAAGTTTGAAGAGTGTGGTCATTGTTGGCAGCTCAAGGCTCTAATGAAAAAGACGAATGTGAACAGATTGCGGAGGAACTGAAGAAGCTTTCGGAAAAGAAGAGAGAACTCCAAGCAAAGAAAGATGCGCTTGAAGGTTCTTGCCTAAACTTTACAGGTAAGACATTTTTTGCACTGGATACTTGTATATCTGTGTGCCATTCACTCAAATGAGTCCATGTTACTATTATAACGTCTTCTGTTTTATAGGTGGCACTTTCAGCACAATGACATTAGATGGACCTGCCATTGATGACAATCAAATATTTTATGTGGAAAAACCTCCTGATTTCCCAGGTTAGAACACTTGACAACTTCTTATGTTCGCTTATACAGTGGTGTGAAAGTGTTTCTTTCTGATTTCTTTTTTCCCCCATGTTTATCACACTTAAAATTATCAAACAAATTTAAATATTAGTCAAAGACAACACAAGTAAACACAAAATGTGATTTTTAAGTGAAGGATTTTATTATTAAGGGAGAAAAAATCCAAACATACATGGCCCTGTGTGATTGTGATTGCCCTCCCTGTTAAAACACAAGAGTTCAATATCTCAGGTTTGTAAAATCGATCTGTCACGGTTTATTGTTGGGGAAATACAGTAAATTAATACCACCCTCTCCTGTGTTTCTGTGATGTCATTATATCATTTATTTAATCATAATTATATTATTGTGGGCCGTGTATCATGTATCGTGTCATATTGTTCTAGCCCTCTTGGTCAGAAAACACAAAAATGACAACAGTGGTTTAGTGATCAGAGCCAATTCTGATTATTTGGAGGAATCTCTTGGAATCTACCATCTCGTAGTGCAGTCCAGTATACTCAAATGTACATGAACGTGTAAAAATGTGATGGGCCCTTTAGCTAACCTGCATGGGTAGATGTTTATTATAGTGGCCAATCAGGGTATAATTATATCTATTATGTCAGACTTTCCAACAGTGGTTTTCTCTCCTCTCCTCTGTTCTGCTGGGGTGTGTTTTCAGTAGGAGACAAATCTGAAAAATCTGACATACACAGACACTGTGCTTGGGAAATCACAAGTGTTGTGGTGTGTGTAGAATGAGGCCTGGTGTTGTATTGCTAAAATAACCTTTAATAATAATAATTTGAATTGATATAGCACCTTTCTTAAACTCAAGGTCACTTTACATGGCAAAATAAATTGAAACAGTTAAGACACAAAAACAGCGACAAACAAACAGTAGAGTTAGGAAATCAAGAGTGAGTAGTGGAAGAGCACAGACTGAATAGAAAAGGGACAGAGAGGACGTTAGGCGCAGGTTTTGAGATCCTGGGACAAGACAAATCCCAATATACGCCTCGGCATCAGTGGTAACTCTGTATAAATTTGATTTCTGCTTTTCTCTTTGGGTAATAGCTTTAGGTTGCATTATTGTCAGCCTGTGTTAAATAACAGCATTTTTAAAGTACTGTCTTTATCACAGTAGCCTTTATTTATCATGCATTGCCTTCTTATCCAGCACAACCAACATGATTTCTGGTCTTGAGCTAATAAAGTTTGGCATATTACCAATTCACCTTCTTTTTGGGGAATATTTCAGAATTTAAACTTTTTTGATTCTGTTGATCTGTCAAACTAAAACCATTTCTTTGTATTTTGTCAGTAAAAAAAATGTTGTTAGTAGCTGCTTATTTCCTTATTGCTGATGTATACCTATGGCTAATTGATTATATGGCCAGTCCTAAGGTACGTAATTCCATAAGGCAGCCAAATGACAGCCAAACCCCATTGACACTTGGGAAATGATGCTTTATGGTTAGTATGTATGTATGTATGTATAATGTATGTATAAATATTCATCACTCTTCTTGTTCAGCTCCTCAGGTGATTCTGGAAGTACAAAAACTCCCCCCAAAGCCCTCGCCAACTCAGTGCCCCTATTGTCAGCAATATGTTACAACAGAGACCAGCACAGTCACTGGGAACACGGCCTGGCTGGTGTGTCTGGTGTGCACTTTCATATGGTGAGTTTAATTACATCACCGCTCTTGCTGTTGCACTCTTGCCTCATTGTTAAAGCTTTAATTCAGCAAAGGAAAAGTACAATTTCACCCTTTCTTCATTAAGTCCATAACTCTACTCTCATCACAAAAACACGAAAGCATAATTCTACTACTAAAATACTTTGTCTACCACTGTTAAACAACATTTACAGAGGTCCTCGAGCTGCGTTGCACTCGACATACAATGATTTGCAGTTACATCGCTAGTTCTTTTTTTTAATTATGCATTTTTGTTGTGGAATGTGACGTGTTTCATGGGGAGCAATGCATGGCGGACTTTGTAGTGTCTGGTACAGGAAAATAGGTGGTGTAACAGGCGGAAAAGAGGTGAAAAGAGCGGGAGAGCACATATTGGCAGCACATACGGTAGTAGAATAGTTAAATAGAATACAGCTAAAAACTGTACGGTAATATGACGCGAGACTGGTGTTAGCTACACGTGTGTGTTACCTTTCCAGTGTTTGCTTGAAGACCGTGGTCGGAAACCTGGGGAATCCGCTAATGTGGCTTCAGGACTGAATGGCAGCTCACTCAGGGTTACTCCTAACTTCGAGTGGATGCACTTCTTCAAAACCAGCAGCTCAAATAACTCACACAGAGCTTGATGCCATTTAGGATCCATGGTTTTATCATTTCCACTCAGTACAGAGCACAGTTTTTGCTCCCCTTTCTCATTCTCGAGTTGCTCTAGCCTCACGCTGCTAACCTATGCTCTCCACACTAATGGACTACAACTCACAGCAAGCAACGCTCTCTCTACCCATATTACCCACCCATTCTCCGCTCCTCACACTACATAGTCCATAATGCATTGCTCCTCATGAAACATGCCACATCCCATGTGTTACTCCTTCATGCATGTTGCCGGCTGTTTGATAAAGTACAGTGCTGTTTGATAAAGCACAGTGCTGTTTGATAAAGCCTCTGCAGCATCATTCCAAACATTATTATTCATTATTATTGCACGAGTTCTGACTTACATCTACAATCGGATTCAGTCACACTTGGAGGAACAGAACCCCGTAACCTGAGGACCCCCTGTCTAGTTTATTGGATCTAGATAGCACTCTTACTAAAGGAAAACTGACCCATTGGAAATGAGGCATGTGTTGAACTTTAAAAGCACAGATATTTCAAAGTACTGATTAGAGGTGTGACTCTGATGCAAATATCATGTCATCATAGATAATCTTTGACTGAAACACTGGCCCAGTCAATCATTGATCCCAGATCCTAGAAGGGCTCAGTTTCAAATTTCTACTGCTTAAATGTGGCTCAAACATTTCCTCACTCATAACCTCAGAGCCTGAAAGTGGAGAAAAAACAATATTCAGCATCATTTCCCTGTAAACAAACATTTTCTAAGCTTGGGGAGGTCAGAAGCAATAAAATTGATTTAAGATAATTTTCTTTAACTGTCAATTTAATGTTGATGCTTAAAAGTAATTATTGGCAGAATTTTGAAACCTCTAGTCAATATTTACCCCCCAATGAAGTTTATTTTTTGAACTGCAGTATCTAGTCAGAATGACCAGTAGATGTCAGTAGAGAGCTGGGTGTCAAAGGTTATAAAAATGTATTTTATATTATAAAATTATTATTTTCAACTCATTTGCTTTATATCAATATTACCTTACATAACCTGTGCCTTGATTGACATTGTGTTTAACGGTGTCTGAACGCTGTGGTGCTTCTCTCGTTTCTGCTCCTTGTTTAGTTGTATAGCTGGCTGCTGCCTCCTCCCTTTCTGCACTGACAACTTCAAAGACGTTGTGCACAAATGTCCCAAGTGTCGCGGTCATATACACACGTGCAAAAAGCTGTGAGGAATGGAAGAGAGAGTGATCTGGGAGAAATGCTGGTAAAGGAAGCTGTTATTTTGCACCTGCACAAGTTTTTTTTTTTTTTTTTTTTTGGTGGGAGCGTCAAAGGACTCCATGACTTAATAGGAAATAATTTCTCATGGAGTGAAGGAGACTTTTATAAATACAGTGGAGCTTTTTGTTTTCTGATTATAGGAGTTCTAATATTCGATGGGAACAAAAATAGTTTAATAAAGGACATTTCTCCTGCGCTCTCTCATTAATTTGGTGAAGAATAATCTTTTTTTTTGAGTTGATAGTGAATTAAAGTAAACCGTGGATCAAAATATTACTCACTTATAATGTTCATTTACCAAGCTACTCATCTTTTCACTTGAAAAGAATTCAACAAAATAAACCATCACTCTTAGAGGTCTATTGAAATAGTAAGTACACAAACATTTTAATGACTGTAAAAGGCTGTATATACAGTAATATGTACAAATGTAATTCCAAACATTATTTACAGCTGCACGGCATGTGCTGCATTTGTATAAAATGTTAATATTTACACTGTGCAAAAAAAAAAATATAGTATTACAATCTATCAGGTCAAACTAAAGGCAAAGATCAACCAAGTTTGAAAACGAATTCCCCATATTCCAGCATGTATTTAGGATCATAAACCTTTGGATATGTCATCACCTTTAAATAGGAACTTCCACAATTATTGCAAATGCTATATTTCTTATGGTACAGAAACATCTTTTGTTATTTCTGGGTTGAACATCAGCACTGAACTATTCATTCAAAGCCACAATCACACATTTGCTGTTTTTTATATTGAATATAAGCTGTACTGCTGTTAAACACCTTCTGCAAGGTGTAATATTTATGTTCAACTCTTCTGTTACAGCATTTTCTGCTCTTTACAAATCGAAAAATGAAACCTTGTTATCGTGGATTGTTCCATTTTTTGTACTTTGGAAATTTAGAGGAAGCTGCCACAACGTTACTGCAACATCCCTGATTGTGTGGATACGATGAGTAAGACTTCACTGTACAACTGCCAGATCTAGGTGCAAAGCTTTTTACTGCTTGCTCATGGTCTAAATGTGTTTCTACAAAACTTTACAGCATGAAAATAAATGTACAGCATCTTGGTCTTGGTGATCTGTCATATGCAAATATACTCAGTGAAAATCTTTACATTTTCCATGATCTGTGAATGAGAAAGGAGCAAATACAAAGCTACATGTGCCTCATAGGAGCATTTTGTTTTTGGCTAAAGGCTGGAATATACTTCTTCAGTAAAGAACACTTCATTCAGTACATTACATTCTTTTGTCTGAAGGTGTGGTCATTTAGGAAACTGATGGTGCTTTTCCACTGCAAAAAAGTTGGTGCGGGTTCTGCAATTTCGGAACTTTTTCCTGGTTCTGGGGCCGGGAACTTGTGATGTCATCATGTGTGGGCGGGCATTTGAGCTAATGCTAGTCTGTGAGTAGAAAAAAACGGAAAAAAAAACGGCATATAAGCTAAAAGTGATTACAAATCTCACCTGTCATCTTGAACTTAACCTTATTCGTTGCCAATTTCTTTCAATTTCAATTTTCTTTCAAAGATGCAGAGAAAGTTGATTTTGAACATGAAAATATGATCTCTGGAGAATCACCAGAAAACACAAGATGTGTTCCGCCATTGATGGTCAGTAAATGTGTTCTGGACTTGTGTAAAGTGGTACAACTTGGCACAACTTTTAAATGACCCATGGGGCCTTTTCAGCTAAGAGATCATTGTCTGCACTGCAAATCTACTGGGTTCATTAAAGCTACATTTCAGTTTCTGAAAATGGATCAAACTGTAGTTCAGCTGCCAGTTCTCAGCACTACCAGAAGGGGTCTCCACCTTCTCATGACTTGTGAAGGGTATAAAGAGAAAGATCGCTGAATATCATGTGTGTATAAGCTGAAAACATTTTGCCTTCACAATTCAGGTGGAGGCATTAAGTAGAATTTACTGAGAGACATTTCTCGCTACAGCTTTCTTGGCAAATGAATTAAACGTTAACAAAAATGCTAACACTCATCTGATCCAATAGTGCCCCAACCATTGTACTGTCACTAACACTTTCATATGTGATGCCTGATAAATGTGAGCCATGGGCAAAAAGAACAATAGCAGAGTGCCCTCTGTACCCAGAAAGGCAAAAGCTATTCTATTTCCCTTTGTTGGACCTGATCATGGATTGGACAGCTCCCCGTCAGAGCCAATGGCGGTGGGCTTCTCTGTACAGTGGCCCTACACTGGCTTTGTGAAGCAAGTGCACTGTGAACTTCCAGAAGGATGTAGTCATTGGCTGCCGGGAACACTGACCGGCAAACACAGATATATCTCTCTCTGAATCGCTACAACCCAGGAGCTTATGGCATTTACAGCAAAAGAAACATTGAGAATGTATTGTCCTCTGGTCTCCTTTTGAGGAGGGTTTCCTCAAAACCAACCAAGGAAATGGTGTAAATGCTAATGTATCAGCCTTTTTGTACAGATGTCCCGGTGTTGACTACACTCAAAACTACTAAAGGTTCCTTTTTGGATACAATGAAAGCATTTACTTCTTATTTCATTTCCTCTACTTCCTTACAGCACAGTGTAAAATCTGATTCTAAAAAGTAAATCTTCAAACTTTATAAGAAAGCTGCCGAAGCGACGTGAACAGACGAAACTACCTTGAGAAACCTGGCGAAAACAAAAGTCCCACATTCTTCTTCATCTTGAAATTGTTAACACAAGTTCGTAACACTTGGACTTTGTCCAGGGTTGCCATGTCCAGCTGAAAGGACCAGCCATTAAACCACTACTCCTGATCAACATCTTTGAGACTATTGTTAGCGTTAGCATTAGCATCACACTTGTTCAGCAGTATCTCCTACCTTTGGTAGAGCACCACTGTAATAATTTAAGCCAATGGTCTATACTCCTCATACCAGTGGTTTCTCCTTTTGCTCCACAAGTGCTCCCTTGAAATTCATTGAGACTTGTACAATTCAGTATTTGCTTTGGACTTCACTTCCGAAGCTACATTTGCGGTTCTTCTCAGTCCCAGTTTAAGTCATGGGAGTCCAAAAAATCAGAAGAGAAAACAGTGGGGGCAGAGATGCCCGTGGGCCCGGGCACAGTTAGGTCCAGCCACTCCATGTTGTCCAGGTTGGTGTCCTGCAGATGGAGGGAGGGAGGTGGGGAGTCGGAAAAGGCCAGCTCACCCGTGTCCATCGGGGAATGAGGGTGTTCCAGCAGCTGACCGTGCAGCTCCTCCATTAGGCGAAGCGTGTGAGGTTCTGTGTCGGTGGACAGTGTGCTCTCAAGCAGCGACTCTAGTTGGTGATCTGTGGCCAGTGCCACCAAACTGGGTGGTGGCTCAGGTGGGTGGGCTACCTGGACTTGTGGAGGAGGTCGAGACAGCACTGTGTTGATGGGAAGCGTAGTGATGCTGGCCGTCACGGGCAGGAGCTTGTCCAGGGAGAGAGGGTCCTGTCGGATTAGGGGGGAGATTTCTGGACAAGAAGGTGAAATAGGAACAAATCAGGACATTTCTGACAAAATCCTAAAGCCTGGAATTGAACCATAGACTAGAGCAGCGGCAACCTTTACTATCAAAAGAGCCATTTTGCCCCCTCTTCAACTAAAGATAGATCGCCCGGAGCCGCAAAACATAACACAGGTTATAAACTTATAAACATTCAGGAGTCATCAACCGCCGGCTGTACCAAAAATTACAACTTTAAAAAAAAAAAAAAAATCTCAACCCATAGCATCTAAGCGTGTTAGAGACTCAGCTTTGCCGCTATTCAGGATGAAAGTCATGACAGAAAACCCTGAGATCACAACAGCACTGAAAACGTATTCTGAAAGGAACATTTAACCATTACCATAGCGACCAGAGTGCATTAGGGGGCGTTATTCTAAATGTTGGCGCATTTCGCATTGTTTACTGCTAATAAAGTTACATAATTACACAATGTTAAAGTATCACCTCAAACTCCAACATAACTAACAAAATAAGCAAAAATAAAATATATAATTAAAAGTTTAATTAATAAATAATAAAATTTTGTCAAGGCCAAACAGAGCCAAGGTAGCTGAAGAGCCTCATGCGGCTCCGGGGTTGCCGACCCCTGGACTAGACTATTATAACTGGACTATAATAAAATAGGTTTGTGTTTAATATGTTAAATAACATCTCATACTGGGGCATTTTACAGTGAGGACTGGCGGGAAGAACCTTGCCATATAGTGCCACCCTACCCAGAGCTGGGATGTAGCTCCACAGTTAAATAAAGCATAAACACTTCTTGAACCTTTTCTGTACCAATATAAATAAGCATCATATATAATCATCAAAAACATACTAAATCTTTAACTGCTCAGCTTAAATTTTATTAACAGCCTTTGCCCAGCAAAAATATCCACAATGACAATGCTAATTTCTTCTAGCTGGCATATGAGTTTTTTATTATACGTTAACATCAACCTAACAGTGGTGGAGTTAGTTTTTCCAAACTAGGTTCAGTACCACACACCTCGAGTCTACACACAGTTGGACAAACAACGCTTACAACAGATAATAAATATTTAAACCTTTTTTGGGATAAGGTCCCATGTGCTCTTCTCTTTACTGTGCTTGTTTACACGTTCCGCTCAGAGAACTGTTTTTTTTTTTTTTTTTTTTTTACATATAATCGTACTTCTTCGTCATATTTTCTCGTCTTAGCTTTCAGGACTTTCGTTTGTCTCATGATCTCCATTTTTCTTGAGGGTTTATTTACTGCAATTGATATCTTCTGCTCTGTGATGTGTGCGCACGCATGCTCAGTGCAAAAAACCTGCCACCTACAGTAGTGGATGTGCAATTACACTTTATTCTAGTAAGGCAAAAAAAAAAGCACTTTGCCCCCACAGGGGCCACGCCCACTATTTGAGAAGGACTATCCTAAACAACCTTGCAGTGATGGCATTTTAAAATGTCCGTAATAATGTTTGGCTACATAAAGTTAATATGTATATTTAATATCACTTACTGACTACAAGCTCTGCTAATCTTTGTCATAAAAATATGAACATTTGAACAGCAGTGACTTATCATGATTCACTTTTTTTATTGCCCTTAAGACTAACAGACTTAATCTAATAGTGGTTTACATTTGAAGCCCATGTGATATTCCACCAATACTTTGTATTCTGCAGTTTTATAGACAATTGCCCCCTCTTAATTAAAGGAGTTGATCCGTTTCATGTGTGTTTTGGTCGTCAGCTTTAGTCTGTTTCAAGTGGAAACAGCAAACTGATGGAAGGTGTTGGCTTGGTGTGTTCAAGGCCTTTTAACCTTTCACCACAGCCATTTTAAAATAAAGGCCTTTTAACTTCTGAATTACTGCTGCCAAACATTCTGTTCTTTCTGATCCAGTTCTGTAGAGCAACACAACTGGTTACACTGACTGTTTTAAACCCAGTGACTATGGTGAAGCTTTTTTCCAGACAATGATTGTCCTCACCTCCACTCTCAATCAACACGTCAAACAGGTCGTCCATGTGCTGACTGGTCGCAGGAGGAACCTTGGAGAAAGAGAAGAGGTTAAAGTACAAGGCCCTAGACGGAGTGTATTTTACCGTTATATATTATTATTAATGATTAACGATACTCATCTATGTGAAGGCACTGATCACGTTTATGATTTTATCAATAAAGTCTTACGGTGGAAAACAGAACATCAATATTCTACACTTTATATCAATCTCAGCAATTGTTTAAATGACTTTTTTGTGACGTGCAGTGAAGTGTCTCCACATTGTGGTTTCTGTCAGAGTAGTAAAAAGAACTCTTCCTCCCATTCACTGTAAAAATTATACATTTTCTTTTTTTCGGTCATATTTTTAGTTTATCTAAACTTATCTTAAGTATAATAAATATGTTTATTTATAAACATAATTATTTAAAATTAAAAATTAATCAAATTAATAAATTATTAAATCATTTTAATATTGTCATTTTCAAATCTATATAAATGTAAATGTGATTAAAAGATAAAATTAAATTTTAGATGCTGCTTACTAGTGAGTTTTTGGAACAGGTCCATGGGCACCTTATGCCCCCTGCCCTAGATATTCAGTGTGGATAATCTTACCTGCATAGTAGCTTGAAAAGCTCGGGTCTGTTTGACGGCCTCTTCGTAGCGAGGAGGGTCTTTGCTCTTGGGGCTGTGGTGGTTGGGAAATACAGAGGGTGAAAGGATGTAGGTCTGGCAGGGGGATGGAGGCTGATGTGGGAGAACAGTGAAGAAACAATGAGAATAATAAACAGAAGAGATATGTTTTATCTTATTTGAACCAACTGTGTCAGGTTAAGTAATATCAAGATGGCAGACATTGCAAAAAAAAAAAAAAATTAATAATAATAAAAACTCCTTACTTTGGTAGCCAGGCCATTCAGGGCAGTGTGTCTGGGAGACACTCGGGGTGAGCAGGACTCCTGGGAGCTGCTGATAAAACACCGGGGAACCTCCCTCATGGACTGGACCTGCTGGAAGCTTGTGCTGCTGCCCAGTGGCATCGTCTAGGAACAAGCAAACAGAAGAAGTGAGGCTTGTTGTGTGAGCACGTTCTGAAAGACCATTTCTTGTGCACAGCTGTTCATAACTCGGCACCTGATCCGGCGCCCGTGTCTGGCCAGGGTGAACATTTCTGATGCTATTAGGAGAGGAATTCATGGGCTGACATTAGCTGCCATTGCTTTGGTAACAGAGATGATCATTTGGGAACACAGCAGGAGAGAAGCTTTCCATTTCAGTGTCCAAGCCAAGTCCCTGAGAAATGGGACTGGGCCCTGTCATTGTGGATTTATGAAGTGGAAATTCAAGAGGAAAAGTTGGAAGTAAAACAGATCTGAATCACTGATTTAATGATAAGCAGAGTGAATTTAGGATTTCAGTAAACAAAGTTTCATAAGCCTCATTTACACTGCAGGTCTTGATGCTCAGTTCTGATTTGCTGCCTATATCCGATTATTTTGACCTTCTGTTTACACGTGTT
>JBBIGC010009604.1:0-13326 GCA_037576955.1 Lepidarchus adonis | reverse complement strand
ACACACACACACACACACACACACACACACACACACACACACACACACACACACACACACACACACACACACAGCCACTCTCCCTTACTCTATTCCGTTCTCCCCTGCCCACACACACACACACAAAGTGCAATCTACAGAGAGAGAGGGTCTATACAGAGGAATTTTGTCACATTGTGTGCTTGCGTGAGTACCGTATGTTTTCTTACTCTGATGCTTTTGATAACCAGCCAGCAGCCTTGTGCTGCTTCTGATAGACTACACACACAATCTCTCACACATGCTCTTCTTCAGACGGAGGGTCACTGTCCTCCATCTCAAGATAGTTTTGACTTTGTGTTTGTTCTTATAACTGATTTCAGCCTAAATCTCTCTCAATTCTTTTTTTTTTACCTCTGCTCTGATAGACAGGACAACAGTGAAATGTGTTGTGTATGTCACACATATGTATTTTTCCATTGCTGGCTTATTAATGGGATTCAGATATGTAGTATAGGTTGTTTCCAGATGAATAATATCTGTTCATGTACAGTAGCTTAAATATATATTTTAGTTTACTGTATTGTTAATAATTGTGCTAATGTATTAAACTAAATATTGAGTGTGTGGAGCAAGTTATTAAATTTGAGTTAATGGTACTGTTGCCTTTTACTTTATGAGAGTCAAATTTGCAGGTTTAAGTAGAATGAGCTATCCATGAAGCATTACTGAAACTTGAATATGAGTTTTATGTCTGATGTCATATTAGAAACATGGCTGAATGGCAGCAGTTCAACAGCATTCCTAGTGGTGTGATGGTTTCTGTTAATTTACTTCGCTTTTTGATCATTTATTGACAAGTAAGTTCATGGTACTTTGGGTTATTGGCTTATTTCCTGGTGTTGTCAAGCTAAAGGTTAGTTCTGGATGCATTTCACCGGTATTTATTACATTAACCATGATGGTGTTGATGTTATTTACCAGTAATGGACTTGGACATGGCCTGTGATCAGCCTCTCATTACACTAGACCACAAAAGACCTGAGTAATTCTAATAGCTGTACAACATTTTGTTTGTTACAACATTTCTGTAATAGCGATATTCATCATATGTTATCAGCTCTAAAACCTCTTCTGACTGTTGATTTTATAAGCTAAAAAAGAGCAGCTGAATAACACCCCCAACATAAATGACCAGAATTGTATATTAAATGAGTGAATTTAAACAAACCTTATCTGTTTGGAGCTGTCTGTCTCCTATGGAAGCTGCAGACAGACTTTGCATGTTATGAAGAAGATTTTTAAACACCTGAGCTGTTGGTTATGTTGCTCTGTCTTGTTGTGAACTGTCTGCTTTCTGCCCTGTGGGTTCCACTGTTGGCATAAGAAGAAAAATTCTTCACAATAATTAGTACCTTTGTGAAGGAGGAATGTTCATTTCTTATCCCTTAGAATTTAAAATATATTGCTTTTTAATTTTTCTTTTTTATTCAAATGTGTTTACCTGATTACAAATTTAAATGAACAATTATGACTTCCACATTATGTATCATATATACTGTATCTATAAAACATCCACCTTCTGCATCTGATGTATTCTGTAGCAACATATTTAATGATAACACACACACTTCCTACACACAACATTTTTTTACTGTTTGTTTGCGTTTATTCTAATGATAACTCACTGCTAAGATAAATGGGAGAAAACAATTTGCGCAATACTTTTGCGCAGTACTGTATATATTGTAGCAACCTGAAATATTCAAATCTCCACATTTAACACTAAAAAATAAGAAAAAAGAGCGTTATTTAGCACAAGATTCTAAATACTACATGAATTATTAGTGTGGAAAAGAATCTCTGTCAAATTCCATAGATATAATGGCTGCTGAAAATGAATGAATGAATGAATTGAAGTTGGTGAAACGAAAGAACCTCATTAAGGATGACTACATCCACTTTCAGGAGTTGCTAAGTTGACTTAGCTGGACTGAATAGTGGTGTGTGTTGGGGGCTGGAGTGGTTACTGTGGTATTGTGTAGAGGAGCTGTGCTGTCAGTCTTGCCACCAGGATAGAGAACCTGAATGCCAGAGGCTCAGCCTGTTAGTGTACGACCTCACACACAGCGAAACTACACTGGTACTTGTGTGTGTCTTTCTTTTGTTATTATCAGATTAAGGTAACAAATAGTGTCCATGTATTCAAAACAGAAGAACTAGAAACTGGGTAATTATTGTATGCAAACTCTGTGGACTCGTCATTTTACACATTGTCTATAGAGGTTTACAGTATTTACCCCAGTAAATGCTGCTACTGAAGCATTCATCTCCAGCCTTATTATTTGGTTATTATTTCTGAGGCTTAGTGTTCAGTAGGGGTGGGAATCGCAGGGTATCTCACGATACGATACGATATGTGATATGTGGTCCACAATACCACAATATCGCGATAATCTATATATCGCACGACAAGTACGTATCGATATAACACAGAAACACTGGGGTTTGTTATTAACTTACATAAGTAACAGCAATGATATTGTTAACTTTCCGATATTTGCTTTGCGACCAAGATTGAAAGTTCAGAGAAACCACTACTTCAGCTTCAGCTTTATTTCTGTTCCACTCTGTCACTTGGCAAGTAGCGTTAGCATTGTGCTAACAACACTGCTACCCATGCCTCCTGCTCTACTACTCTGGTTTTAACCGTGTCTACGCCCTGCTACATAAAATTATTATAATTGTTATAATAATAATATAATAATAATTGTTATATTATCTATAACACAACACAATCAAGTTTAGAGCGCAACACAAACTGACTTCTTCTGTGCTCACTCTCCTGTGCTCAGCGGGAGCAGCACCACCCAGTGGAGAGAAGAGGTAGCGACGCCGGTGAGTCAACTTGGCGGCGAATGTGTACTCATTTAAATATCGATATTGTCGGCGGCGTATCGATTATAGTATCGCGTGAGCAAGGACGACGATATATCACAATATCGATATTGTGGCCCACCCCTAGTGTTCAGTAAACAACAATCAAAATGGCCTAATAATTGTTTGAGCATTGTTAAATAGTTAAGCTCGATACAAACTTTCAGAGTAGTTCGATGTGAAACGCTCCTTTCTATAGAAACTTACAGAGACAGATTTCTTCACAGTGGTGGTTGGAACCAGACATCTGAAGTGTGTGGGTTTTTTTTTTTTACCACTTCCCACATTACATGTAATCATACAGAAGACATGTAGGTTCACTGGTCTTTTAGGATAGTAAATAATGTGGCTTTATTAGGCTAAGGACATTGTGACCCCTGGTTCCTCTCACCTCCTTTTCTAAACCATTCACATTATCATAACCAAAAGCTCTTAATGACATTTCAAAGAAAACTGAGGAAAATGGTAGAAATCTCCTTTTACAGCATATTTCGCCACAAAGGTTGGTGTGAAAAGTAGCTGTTTCTGTGCAGTTTGGAAAAACATTTGTCTGTCAAAGTAATGCTGGTCAATAGTCACTGCTAATTGGGAACCTCTTCCATGACTTTCGCTTTACTGTGTTATATTGATCGTGTGATGGAAACACCATTGGATTAGTGCTGAAAGGATGAGGGTCTGAATAGAAAACACACATTCCCTGTTTGATGCTTTGATTATTTAAAAGTTGTTGTATTTCAGGTCTCTGGATGTCAATCTTCTCCGGTTGCACGATGTCCGTGATGCCAAGATGTCTGACGCTCCTCATTCTCGGTAAGTTGTAGTCTTATCATGTGCATAATGTCGCTTTCTTCACCTCTCAAACAGAAGCTGAACCCACAGCTTTCTTTAAGGGAGCTATGATTACTGATGACAAACACAGACAATCCTTCAACTGCTTTACAGAATAAAAGTCCCCATGTGAACTGAGGAGAGCGTAAGCTGCTTATGAAAAGAAAAAGATCAAACAGACCGAAGTCTTTCTGCCCCCTAACGCACCTCTACCAAAATCACCTTGACTGTCTGTCCCACACACAGCAGCCAGTTAACTGGGGTAAACATGACCTTCCTCATTCTTTTGCCCTTTTTAATACACTCTGCTCACCTTTAGCTCCTGCCACACAAGCTGCATGTTCTTCTGTGCAGAGCAATCAGAAGAATTGTGGAAGGGCGCTTATGTTCTTTGTGCTTTTGATGAAAGGTGTGTACAATGCAGAGAGGGAAACCGGTAGGTGCCTGAGAGCCATATGCATTGCTCAGTGTAAACATATTTTTTTCATTGTTTGCATGACCTTGAGTGAATAGGCGTTGCTATGACAACCATTGAAACATTTTCTCATAAGTGTATAGGAGACCTTTGAACAAAAGTGGTGTAACTTTATAAGATTGTCAACATTAATAGGTCTAATTCTGTTTTAGAATTACTCATATGCTCTTAACGATAATGTAGAAGTGTGTTTCAGAATTACGTATAAGCTCTTAATTATAGTGTGGAAATGTGTTTCTCTTTCAGGTAGTAATGTTGTAGCACTTATATGCACTGTTGTAGCACTTACACTGTTTCTATGACTAAGAAGATTGTATTGAACTCCCTGTAACTCACACATTAGTAATGTCATGTCTGAATTTATGCTGATTGTTTCCTGTACCTGGAAGTCGCTTTGGACAAAAGCATCAGCGAAATGAATAAATGTAAATGTAAATGTACATTCACTTGTTTTTATGACTTTGTAGCTCTTGTCTACGAAGTTTAAAAGGCTTGCGTTGTACATTAACATCTTTAAAAGGATTATTTCCAATCTTTCCAATCTTTATTATTGCACTTTCGCTGCTATTATACACCTGCTTCTCAACGGTCAGAAACAGCACAACATTCAATTGATTTAATGCCCCCACCTCACACAAACATCTTCCAGTTCTTCTACACACTGTCTGCAGTAACAACACTCCATATCACTTTAACATGACCGGCAGGCTAAACAGCTTTATTGGTCATTTTTGGTTTTAACTTGTGAAGACTTTATTCTCTATTCCCCTTTGAAGGGGTTAATTCCAACATGTAGAATTAAAAAAAACTTGAATAAATTTTAGCGAATGCAATGAATGGAAATAAGGATATTTGTATATGATATATTGTTTTTTTTAAATAATGTAATTCTTTATAACAACACTTTCTTTCAGGTTTCTTTTTTTCTCTCTTTTAAACTGAGTACCAGCCTCCTACACTCCTACACCAGTGTTAATCTCTTATTTCCCCAAACAGAACAGGAGCATGCAGAGTCCACTCTCAGTAGGGCAGCAGGGATTATTTAAGACTAAGTCTAAATAATAATAAGTCTAACCTTAAAGCTTGCTCTGTTTGATTTAGATTTTATTCATTTGAAGCAGATGTTTTAAAATAGAGCAGTTTTTAATTGTGTAATTTAATTTTCTCTATATATGCTACCAGTCAAAAGTTTGGACACACCTTCTCATTCAATGTTTTCCTTATTTTGACTACATTCTACATTAGATACATAATGAAGTCAAATATATGAAGTAAGATATATGGAATTTTGTAGTAAAGAAAAAAATGATAACTAATTGATTAGATTCTTTAAAGTAGCCGCCCTTTGCTTTGTTGACAGTGCTGCAAACTCTTGGTCTTCTCTCAAAGAGCTTCATGATGTAGTCACCTGAAATGTTTTTGACTTCACAACTGTACCTTGTCAAGGTTCATTTTTGAAATTTTTTGCTTCTTAATGGGGTTGAGACCATGAGTTGTGTTGTGCAGAAGTCAGGTTGGTGCACAAGTGACAAGAATTCATGTTATGGCAAGAAGCATTCAGCTAAGTAAAGAGATACGTCAGTCCATCATTATTTTAAAAACTGAAGGTCTGTCAGGAAAATTGCCAAAATTTTGCATGTATTCAAGCTTTTGACTGGTAGTTTAAATATGCAGTATAGGAGCTGCAGTAGATATAAAGAATAGGTAAAGATAGTAATAAGGATGCAGAAAAACATGGGATAATCAGAAGATTGACATAGTTACCAGTATTTACAGTGTTTATTCATTACTTCAAACTGTAAAAATATTTTAAAAACATATACATTGAGGCAAAAAAGTATTTAGTCAGTGACCAATTGTGCAAGTTCTCCCACAGCAATAGATGAGAGAAGCCTGTAATTTTCATCATAGCTTTATCTCAACAAAATGAGGGAAAAAAATCTTTAAAAAATGTATTTGCAAATTTTGGTGAAAAATAAGCATTTGGTCAATAACCAAAGGTCATCTCAATACTTTGTTATATACCCTTTGTTGGCAATGACAGAGTTCAAACATTTTCTGTAAGTCTTCACAAGGTTTTCACAAACTGTTGCTGGTATTTTGGCCCATTCCTTCATGCAGATCTCCTCTACAGCAGTGATGTTTTGGGGCTGTCGCTTGGCAACACAGACTTTCAACTCCCTCCATAGATTTTCTATAGGGTTGACATCTGGAGACTGGCTAGGCCACTCCAGGACCTTGAAATGCTTCTTACAAAGCCACTCCTTTGTTACTAAATACTTTTTTGCCCCACTGTATTGTAAAATGAAGTAAAAAAGATTTAAAGATTTATTAAATTGGCCCAGTGTGACAAAAGTATAAAGAAAATATTTCCATTGTTTATACTAAGCAACATTTTTGCAATTTTACAATTCACAATTTGATGCCAAAAGAGCACAGAGGCATGGTTATCTCTCTGTTATATCACCTTTCTTTTAAAATACATTATTTGACCATTTAAAATAAACAATATTTTCTTGGTGGTTGTGATAGTATCTAGGTATTCCATGTCTGCAATACAAATATCATCCAAATCACCACATTGGTGGGCAGTGGTGCCCTAGTGGTTAAGACATTGCCCTTGTGAACAGAGTATCTCTGGTTTAAGTCCTGGTCCAGGCACCACTGAGGTACACCCTTTAGCAAGGCTGTCTCGTTATACTGCTGTGTATTCAAAATGACACATTTTCACAATGTCACTTTTACTTCATGTGTCTTTTTTGTTATGTAATATGTTTTATATTTAATGTTGGTGCTAATAAAATGTACAGTATTTCACAAAACTGATTACACCCCTCAAATTTATATAAATATTTAATGATATTTTTTCTTGGGACAACACTGAAGATATGACACTTTGATACAATGTAAAGTAATCATTGTAAATCTTGTATAACAGTGTAAATTTGCTGTCTCCTCAAAATCACTCAACATATGTCTAAACTGCTGACAACTAAAGTGAGTACACCCAATTAGCTATTTTCCCTCCATTTAACCATTTTGTCATGTAACTTTTTAGTGTAACAAGGTCTCAGGTATGTTACATTTGGTGTTACCGCTCTCACACTCTCTCAAATTGGTCACTGGAAGTTCAACGTGACACCTCATGCCAAAGAACCCTTTGAAGATCTAAAAAAATGAATTGTTGCTCTACATAAAGATGGCCTAGGCTATAAGAAGATTGCCAACACCCTGAAAGTGAGCTGCAGCACAGCAGATTAACAGGACAGGTTCCACTCAGAACAGGCCTCATCATGGTCAAGCTGAGTGCACATGCTCACCATCATATCCAGAGGTTGTATTTTGAAAATAGATGTATGAGGGCTGCCTACATTGCTGCAGAGGTTAAGGGGGGGGGGGTGTTTAACCTGTCAGTGCACACTGCATCAAATATGTCTGCATGGCTGTTGTCTCAGAAGGAAGCCTCTTCTAAAGATGATGCACAAGAAAGCCAGAAAACAGTCAAGCATGGTGGTGGGAGTGTCATGGTTAAGGGCTGCACAAGTGCTGCCAGCACTTGGGAGCTACAGTTCATTGAGGGAACCATGAATACACAACCCCCTTCCATTTGAAACTGGGCCGCAGGGCAGTATTCCAACACAATAACGACCCCAAACACACCTCCAAGATGACCACTGCCTTGCTAAAGAAACTGAGAGTAAAGGTGCTGGACCACCAGCTCTGTGATGTCATCATGGATGAGTGGAAGGGGATTTCAGTGGCAACCTGTGAAGTTGTAGTGAACTCCATGCTCAAGGCAGTGCTGGAAATTAATGGTGCCCACAGAAAATATTGGTATTTTGGACACTTAAGGGTGGTACTTTTGAGGGGACAGCAAATTTACACTGTTATACAAGCTGTACACTGACTACTTTACATTGTATCAAAATGCCATTTCTTCAGTGTTGTCCCATGAAAAGATAAAATAAAATATTTACAAAAATGTGAGGGGTGTTCTCACTTTTGTGAGATACTGTATGTTTTAGGCCAAATCTTTCCCAAAACAACGCTTCAGGCATCAGACAGTGTACAGATAATTATGTAATAGCTTTTTTTTCTTAGATTTAATAGGCAATAAATGCCTTTTACCAGTACGATGACTTAAGAAAAGCATTTCACATCAAACACTCAGTATGACCACGTACAATGTAATTACACAGAAATAATGAAAAATCTGTAGATTTCCTCTTTAATTCTCAAGTATCTTTTGAGTATCATTATAAAGCAGTGATGTGTGCTCAGTATAGAGGAGTAAAGGTGTGAGCATACTGCGCACCTGCTTTTTTGTTTTTCCTGTGGTTTTATAATGGCACATCAACGGGTCTAATATATAATTTCCATCTTTCTTTTCCCCTCTCTTCTATTTCTGTCTTTCTCTTCCAATCGTAATCATCAGGTCTGTTTCACATTGTCTGTGCAGTGATGACAGACTGTCTTTGAATGAACTCTAATATAAATCTTTCCGGCAGACACAGTAATGGAGATTTAGGAAGGTGCAGACTGGCATAAAACCATAAACAGATACCTTGTTGTATTTTACTGCAGTGGTAAAAAGTGTGGGGCTTTCTTTTTTTCTTTCTTTCTTTCTTTTTTTTCTCTCTTTCCCCTTTTTTCTTTCTCTCTCTTTCTTTTTCTTTTTTTCTTTCTCTCTCTTTCTCTTTCTTTTTTTCTTTCTCTCTTTCTCTTTCTTTTTTTTCTCTCTCTTTCTTTTTTTAAGTTTTCTTGATGTTATTTTTCAGGGGAGTAAGATGCAGATAGAATATATTTCATTAATGCTTGTTATTTGTTCAGATTTGCATTTTTATTAAATAAATCAACTACAATCTCCTCTTTGATATCTATATTCTTTCTCTACTATATTATACAATATTACTGATTATGCCTGTTTATTGAACTTGGTGTGTGTCTGTGACAGCTAATTAGATTGGACACTTGTGATTTAATAATTACAACAAGCAAAAAAGCAAAGATTACTTGCTGTTATCACAGATGTATATAGTTTTCAAGATTCAAGATTCAAGATGCTTTATTTGTCACATACCAGGTTATACAATATGACCAGCAGTGAAATGTAACCTGATGTGCTCCGTGGACCATACAGAGTAGAAATAGGAAATTAAGTAAATAGAAATAGAGATCAATAAACTAAAAGAAAAAAATATATATATATATATATGTGTAGACATATTTATACACACCTTTATACACTATGTATGTGCTGAATAAAAGGAGGGAAAGTGTATTGTATTTAAAGTGCAAAACAGCTTGTATTGTCAAATGTGCAAATGTAAAAAATAATTTAGAGGTGTAGGGCTTGGAGTGTGTTTGAATGTGTCCCATGTTGTAGCAGTGTGTGTGTGTTATGTATTGTCCTGGTTGAGGAGTCTGATGGCCTGTGGGAAAAAACTCCTCTTTAGTCTCAGTTTTGGTTCTAATGCTGCAGAACCGTCTCCCTGATCTCAGCAAGCAGAACAGGTTATTGTTGGAGTGTGTGAGGTCTTTGATGATCTTGGTTGCTCTGGATCTGCATCGTTTGTTGTAGATGTTTGCAGGGAGAGGAGCCTGAAACCAATGATGCGTTCGGCTGTGCGTACAACCTTGCCCAGAGCTGTACGGTTTTGTATGGAATATATAATTATAGTATAGTATAGTATAGTATAGTATAGTATAGTTTAAATAATTGTTAGCTCAAATAAAATAGAAAGGGAAAATTTCTCTTTCGATTTTCATCAAGTGATTGATTTAAGAGAAAAGGGTATTTAGCCAAAATATGATCAACAACCTCCAGGTGATGACGCTATTTTTTTCAAAGCTATATTTTTATATGGTTTATACAGGCAGTGGGCCTATGTCCATGCTTCAGGAGTTAGGTTTAGTGTTTCCTTATATTTGTCAAAATAATAAAAATAAAAATGTTTATTTAATGCTCTTCGATATATAGTATGTCCAGGAGCAGGTGGCCATTTGAAAAGCCCATGTATAGTGAAAGTAAACCGGGTAATTTGCACAGCAGCCAATCCTTTCATTTCCTGAAAATGCAATCTGTCTTGCTGTCCACCCCTTTAGAAGTGATGGTCAGGCCTTGTGCTGACCCCTCCCAAGTCCTCCCCTCATACAGCATAGGCTAGCGCATGTGAGGACTGGCCCTGTGCCCCTCTCTACAGCATTCCACAGGTGAAGAGGGGCATTTTGAAAGGGATGTTTCAGAGGCAGTTAGCAGCAGATATTTTAACACCTGGAATGTTTTTCCTAATGTGTAACATTTACTCACACTTCTAACATTCCTGCCATAGTGCGGCTTTTCTGACGCCAGCCTTCTGCTTCTGCGGTGTCAGGATGCGCTGTTGTTTGTGCTTCTTCAGGTTGCAGTGGGACAGATGCTCCTGTGTGTGTGTGTGCGTGTGCATGTGTGTGTGTGTGTGTGTGTGTTAGGATTATACAAGGTGTGGCACGTGCTGTTTACTGATTAATGTGCATGTAGTGCAATTGTAGGCAATTAACCCTGAACAGAGCAGCAATCTGTGTTCTACTGTACTTCTTTTATTACCTATGACCTATAAACAAAGTTCCCTTGTGCGGATAAAAGTAATTATGTGGCAAACTTTCGCGTAAGTCGAAATGAGGCTCTGTAGTGTGTGTGGCCTGCACGTGCCTGTATGACCTCCCTACAATGCCTGGGCATGCTCCTGATGAGGTGGTGGATGGTCTCTTGATTAAAGCATCCGCCAACTCCTGGACAGTCTGTGGTGCAAAGGGCATTGGTGGATGGAGCGAGACATGATGTCCCAGATTGGATTCAGGTCTGGGAAAGGGACGGGCCAGTCCATAGCATCAATGCCTTTGTCTTGCAGGAACTGCTGACACACTCCAGCAACATGAGGTCTAGCATTGTCTTGCATTAGGAGGAACCCAGGGCCAAACACACCAGCATATGGTCTCACAAGGGTTCTGAGGATCTCATCTCGGTATCTAATGGCAGTCAGTCTACCTATGGTGAGCACATGGAGGGCTGTGCGGCCCCCAAAGAAATGCTACCACACACCATTACTGACCCGCTGTACTGACTGTGGTTGCACACACCAGAATGTTCTCCATGGCGTCTCTGGAGTCTGTCACGTCTGTCACATGTGCTCAGTGTGAACCTGCTTTCATCTGTGAAGAGCACAAGGCGCCAGTGGCAAATTTGCCAATATTGGTGTTCTCTGGCAAATGCCAAACGTCCTGCATTGTGTTGGGCTGTAAGCACAACCCTCACCTGTGGACGTCTGACCCTCATACCAACTTTATGGAGTCTGTTTCTGACCGTTTGAGCAGACACATGCACATTTGTGGCCCGCTGGAGGTCATTTTACAGGGCTCTGACAGTGTTCCTCCTGTTCCTCCTTGCACAAAGGTGGAGGTAGCGGTCCTCCAAGTCTCTTGATGTACTGGTCCTGTCTCCTGGTAGCGCCTCCATGCTCTGGACACTACACTGACAAACACAGCAAATGCATTGATGTGTCATCCAGGATGAGCTGCACATCTCATGCTATTACTAGAGTGAAAGTCCCCAGCATTCAAAAGTGACCAAAACAACCTTGATAAACAACAGATTTTGGTGATTTTGTAATTGAAAAGGTGTTAACACAGTCTCTTTAGGACATGGAAAAAAATATACAATGTGCAATGCTTCCTGTCCCACTGGCTGCAACACAACCCCAAAGCATGATAGATATGCCCCATGCTTAATGGTTAGCAAGGTGTTCTTTTATTGAAATACTGCTCCTTTTTTCTCCAAACATTCCTTTGCTGATTAATGCTCTATTTTAGATTTCTATTTTAACTTCATCAGTCCACAGAGTTTGTTTCCAAAATGCATCAGGCTTCTGTTAGATGTTCTGTAGATATTCTGTTACATACTTCTGACATTGGTATTTATGATGGAGTTTTCTTCTGCTTCCATGAAGGTCTTGTGGAAAGGTGCACCACCACTCCTGAGTCTGCTAAATGTGCCCGCAAGTTTTTTTTACAGTCAAATGGAGATTTTGATTTGTCTTTCTGACCAGCATCTGAGTAGTTCTCTCCGAGAGTTTTATTGGTCTTCCAGATTTCATCTTGACCCCCACAGTTCCCCTGAACTGCCATCTCTTTTTTCTACATTTCTCACAGTGGAAACTGCAAGCTGAGAACGCTTTACTATCTTCTTGTAGCCTTCTCCTGCATTGTGGGCATCAAGAACTTTTATTTTCAGAGTCTTACAAAGCAGCTTAGAAGAACCCATGGTTGTACAAAATTGTACAAAATTGACAACAAAACAACATTTTATTTTCCTTCAGATACATGTTGCAAGTTTTATGTTGCAAGAATTTAGTGATAAACTATAAATAAACTATTTTTCTTTAAAAAACTAATATTGTGAAGAACTCTGAGTAAGAATACATGCCTCATTCACTGTTTTTAGGAAGAAATTTGAATGCAGTTTTTACACAGATTCTGACATTCATTAATATTTTCTTATTTGTTTTTAGGCAAGAAAAGATGCTCAGCACACTTAATCTTTCTTATACACATTAAGCACTGGTGTTTGTACACAATAACTATTATTATATAATTCTACAATGGTTTATTATTGCACACACATGCAGAACATTCTGTGGTTTAAGAAAACATTATTTTCTTATTTTCTTTTCTTAAAACATTTCCCAAGAAAAAAATTGATATTGACAAAGGAAGCCCAGTGATCTCAATCCTAAGAAAAAAACAGTATAATCAAGGTACATGCAGCCCTACCCTTAGTAAACGTATTGCTGTTGGGCTGTGAGAAATTCTTTCTCTGATAATATTGTGCAGTAATGTATGTGGGCTGACTTTGTATGTATGTGGTATGTTTAATCACACATGCACTAACACTGTTTCTCTCTCCTGGTGTTGATTTTACAGTCTGGAGAAGAGGAATGTGCGGAAGCACAATAACAGGCTTCAAGATAACATAGGCTGCTTAGTGCTTACCTCCTCCCTCAAACACACACACACACACACACACACACACACACACACACACACACACACACACACACACACACACACAC
>JBBIGC010009557.1:0-13329 GCA_037576955.1 Lepidarchus adonis | reverse complement strand
GTGTTTGTCTCTGTTTGATGGGTTTGTCTCTGCCTGACCACTCTGTTGCCGGAGAATCATTAATAAAGTCAATTTGACAAAAGGGGGAACAATTAAAACTCTCACTAGTTTAGAAAGAATATCTTCGATTTCCCCTTTTTTGTAGAACAAAACTGCACTGACACCCCAGGCAACAGAATTACCATGTCAGGACAGGACAAAAAAAAAAAAGAAATTGCATTTTTATAGAAATACATTTTACAGAAGATTTTGTCTTTTTTTCAGTTTCAGTTGTTTAGTTGTATTACATGAATCTCCCAGGATTGTTAAAATTACAATTAAATATCCTTATGTCTAAGAATGTTAAACACACAGGCTGTAATAGGGTGTCCTAACGTTTTTGCATGACTGTATATTGGTCATAATGGTTCTTCAGTCTCATACAGTTCATCTACACTCTTAGTAAAATGTTCTGTATAGTACCTAAAAAGGTCTCTTTGATTTTTGATGCGATAAACCATTTAAAAAGGTTCTTTAAAGCAGTGGTCCCCAACCTTTGTGTCATCACGGACCTGTTTCACTTCGGCTCAGTTTTTCTCGGATCAGAGGGAATAAGGACATATCTTCCATATATCATTACATACATAATAAACAAGAAGAAACAAGAGGAGTTCTTGGGCATCATAGTCTGCATAACTTACAAAGCAATGTAATAAAATTTTAAAGAAATATATTGTGATGATTTACTAGCTTGTGAAAGCGTCGGAGAGAAAGGATGGAGACTGAAGACAGAGTACTGCTGGAATTGAGACCAGCCCTGCTTTATTAAGCCCCTAAAAGAGCTCTGAAGTGCACATGTGGCCCCAACTGGCATAGCACACATGGAGCAACTCATAACAACCTCAGAACTATCAGATAAATGGATCCACCGCCATGCCACTGAGCTGAACAGTAAGAGCAGTGATGGTGGATCCAGCCCATTACCCAAACCCTGCAAAAAAAAAAACAACTTAGTCCCATACACACTTAACCAAACAGAAAACCCCAAACACAGTCTGCAAAACACACACATTTCCAGGGGTCATGCAGTGTAAGCCCCCACACTACCCAGACCCCCCCCCCACCCCCCCACACACACACCGCCTCAGCTCAGATAAAAATAATAATACAGTAAAATACAGGAACATCTTTCTCAATTTGAAATTTTATTAGAAATTTTGCCACTAACAAAAGTTGACCGTGTGTGATAACGAGGCTCAGGTCAAACACACATTGTAGCTCCACCAATTACATCAGTGATGTGTGTTTTGTAGACAGGCCCTCAGGTAGAGAGCACTGTTTAACTCTCTGTGTACCTAGATGCTCTGAGATAATATATATATATTTATATTTATATTTATATAGAGAGTTATATATCATTCTTTGTGAAGATGTATGCTTTTAATGGAACACTGCCGTGTTTTTCTCTCTGGAGCGTCTCCCATCACGATTCACAATGTGCTTCCAGCAAAACCTATTTTTGTACAATACGTTCATGTTGATTGTAAATTGTGTTTACGCTGTAAAACTGAATACAATGATGTTCTTTAAGAGACGGGTCCAGGGATAAAATAAATAATAATAAGTTATATTTATATAGCGTAAACCCAATGGGATGAAACATGATGGGAAATACTGATCTTAATAACCCTTGCTCCTGAGTACATCATTCCTTTCCATCTCCTGATGCTTCTCTTTCCACTGTTGGCCTGCAAACTCTCTCTTGTGGTCTTATCTTTTTACTCAGGGTGAAGTTCTGATGCTGCAGACTCCTGATCTCCATATCAACCAAGTTCCTCCAGGTGCAACTGCCCAGACACAAACCAGTACCATTATTATTTCCCGAGCAGTTTCCTTGATGTCTCCTGCATTAAGCCTGGACACCAGGGTCTTCACCTGAAACATGTGCTGGAGAAGTGGTTCCTGCTGATTGTTGAGCATAATTCCATTAGGTAAACACAGTGTGAAGAGGCTCAGTGCAGCAGTGTATTTCTCACAGTGACTCAGTGAGGGGAGTGGAAGGCTTTGTGTGCAGGTTTTCTGCAGAACGCAGTTGCTTTAATGGAGAGGGAGGCAGCGTTTATGGCGCATTTACAGCGAGTGAGGTTACAAGTGCTTGTTTGATGAAGCAAAGGAGAAACACTTCCCTCTGGTGGTGCTGATGGTGTGTCTGTGCTTGTACGTGTGCAATGGTGTGTGAGTGTGTGAGTTTACGTACAGATTTCAACTACAGAATAATGCATTAATAAGTACACCCCAGTGTTTATGCAAGGTCTTCCAATTTAGTTCCAATCTGAGCATTTACAGAGTCGACACAACATCGGGTCCAAAAATGCCTACATTTTGCCCAAACTCAGCTCAACCAAAATCCAGGTTTTGAATTAGAAAACAGATTTTTATTTATTTTTTATAGTATTGGGATGGACACTAGTTCCATCTCCTGAATTGTTAGAATGTCATAATTTTCTTAAAATCATTCATTTTCCAAACTTAGCTTATCCAATTTGGGTTGTGGGGAAGCTGGAGCTGATCCCAGCTGACTATGGGAATGGTTTGTTTGCATTTATTCTAATGATAAGGTGTTTTTGCTGGTAGAAAAGCACTCGCTACTGAAATAAATAGGAAGAAACAATTTGCACAAAAGACTCTTACCCAGTAGAAGTATGTGTAATATGATTGTGTCTTTATAGACAAACTAATTTGTTACAAGGCAAAATCACAGGTAGGGCATCCAAAAAGGCGAGGAGTCATGGGATGAGTGCAGTGGGGACCTTGATTTCTTCATTTGCTGAAAACAATATCAAAATGTGATGCACACTTTACAAATCCATCTGGGTTCTTTAGTACATGGACCTGAATGAAGATGCCAGTTCTGTCCACCTCTGGAGCACAGTTGCACATTTCTGCAGGGACATCATTTATTACGAATGGTGGCATTATATATTTTCTCACCCCTGCAGGAGCTTTGGTTTTCTTACTTTACATCTGCAGTGAGATGATCTCTCTCTCTCCCTCTCTCTCTCTCTGGGTGCTAATCTTCCTCAGCAATGCTGATGGCACTACAGGACGTCCTTAACGAGGCGGGATGTTTCCTCTCTGCTCTGCCAAGTTCTCCTTCTTTTCTCCTCTCGAGATCGTTACCCGCAATCAGCGAGCGTCCGCGGCCATCCAGTGCCATCGACGGCTGATTACAGTGAGCGCGAGACGCAACCTCACAAGCGCCTAATAACAGGGGAGAATCTCATTGAGAGTCAGATGGGCGCGGAGGCGCGAGACGGCTCGCGAGCCCCGTCCGTGCTCTCTATGTAAATTCCTACTAAGAAGCTCGGCCGGCCCCGGCAGTCACCATGACGACTTGAGCCTAATCAGAGCTTCCCTTTTTGGCTCGAGACACTCGGCCGGTCAGGAGATCTTGCGGTCACCGTCACATCACCATCCTTCAGAGGTTATAACTACACCAGCATTGATCTGGCACCTGTACAGATCTGCTTCTGGGAAGTTTGGATTTGCTTGACTGAATCTTGAAGACACTTGGTTGTAAAAAGCCTGAGATTTAAAGCTCTGCATTTCTCACTCTGATTTAGTACATTTTTATTTAAATCGTGGGGGAAATTAAACCACAGATTTTGGAATATCTCTTGGAAAGTGTGTAAAACTGCTTTAAGGCGACTACTTGGAGGAATGATCCTGTAGAACTAAACCATTTTGAATGCTTGTCACCTTTTAACAGAAGAATGCTTTTATAAATGACACATGCAAGTGCAAAGTCAAGCCCATTGTATTTCTGTAACGCTTTTTATAACTGACATTGACACAAAGCAGCTTTACAGAATCTGTGTGAGGAACCATGGCTTAGAAGGGAAATCCATCCTCCTGTGGTTGATACTTTACAACAATATTAGACAAGTACAGAAGAGGTGCCGTCAGCGAAGAGTCTACAGCTTGGAGCAACCTGTGGCAGTCTGGTGGTAACCTTGCCCTTGGGATCAGAAGGTCACAGGTTTAAGGCCCAGCTCAGGCACCACTGAGGTACTGAGGTTTATAGCTGCACCATGTGTGCAGAGGTCACATTTCGTTGTGGTACACTTTGTGATGTTCACAATGACAAGTAGTTCACCACAAACATAAGAAGAACATGAAGATGACCTATGGGAGGTGAACTAGTCAGGAACAAGTGAACAGGATGCCCCAATGATGGACAGTCTGGTACAGGGCCATAATCAAGGCTGTCCATATGGGGCACCAATGTAAAGACCAAGAGAGTACATAGAGAAATACAATTAACAATAATAATAATGAATAAATAATAAAGTTGTAGAAACTTTGTAAAGATATTTTAGGCATATTTAACACTTCCAGAGTAAAATAGATTCATTCGTCATCCAAACCACAGATTCAAAGCTGGAATATCAGTTGGGTATGGGCACAAGGCAGGTTGGTCTAGTGGTTAGGGCGTCCATAGCATCCCAGCAGGACAGGTGTTTTTGTTATAGAGGGGAATTTAAGCTCCGCCCTCTGTTGGAATCTGAACTGATCATGGTGCAGAGAAATCTACAGTGCAGTACAGTGAGTCAAATGCACTCTCCCATCTTAAAAGAGCTGTGCATGCAAGACGAGCAAATAATATCACAGAACTAGAAGCTTTTTGCAAGGAATAATGGGAGAAAATCCCAAGTACAAGAACTGAAAGACTTTTAGCGCTAAAAAGTGTTTGCAAGCTGTGAAATCTGCCAGAGGAGGTGTTACTAAGTACTGATTATGTAGGGTTGCCAAACTCTTGCACAGTACCATAATAATATTTACTGTATTAACATGTTTCCAATTACAAAATCACCAAAATCTGTTATTTATCAAGGAGTGCACAAACTTTTGCATAAGGCAGTGTAGTCCAAACAGTGAAATGTTTATTCAGTAGATGATAAGAGAAAAACATTCAAACAAAACAGCAGACAAATGCCAGCATCCAGTCGTACACACACACAGCCTTCGTCTACTAAAAGTGAGGTTTTTTTGCAAACAAGTATGTATGTATAGGAGTTTTTGAGTATTTTTGAGTATTTTTGAGTGTTTAAATATTTGTACATTTGTATATATTGTACCAGGGTGGGGTTTGTGGGAAACGGCATTTCAATGCACTGTGTACTGTGTAAACTGCTGTACTGACAATAAAAACCCTCTTGAATCTTGAAGTTTGTGAGTTAGAGCCAAAGTGTCTGGTAAACGAAAAACTAAAAAAGAAAATCTGCATCTATCGCAGCAATAACGAGAAAGATGCAGCATAATAATGCTGATGTTTTTACTCCTCTGTTTCATCAGCCTGTTAGGAATTGCGCACAACATTGACATATAAATTTTACATCATACATTTTTTTAACTTTATTATTATTTTTACATTTCCTTTTATTGTAAAAATCTCAAAAAATGGGTTTCAAAGAAACCGTTATGAGAGCTCGCCAGCCCCGCCTCTCGCTAAGTGTAAGGACCAATAGAGGCGGGCAAACTGGGTTCGACTGTATATATTTTTGAGTTACCACACCTGCAGATGTATAAAGAAGTGGCATTGGGTTCCACCCCTGTATGGGAACACCTGGCCTGAAGCTTCTCAGTCTACCACAGGCTGTAATAAAGAGCTTTGTTTCTGTAATGTCTATGATTAGCATTTACACCTGTTCACAAGGTTCTCTCCGGTTCTCCTCCCGCTCTGAGTAGGCAGGAGCTGGAGTGGCTGAATGCAGGTTTATGATGGAAGGATCCTTGCTCTGTGCGTAGGCTGCGCTGTGGCATTGGAGAAGTGTTTGGAGAGAGTACGAGGTCTTGGGTCTTTTTGTTGACGTATTATCAAACTTTTTTTTTCTCTCGCAAGAACTATGTGTGTGACTGATGGTTAGTCTGTCCATAGCATTTTTTTCCTGTTTTTTGCTTCTGCTGCAGAATCCTCAGATAACTGAGCTTTGGAATTTACAGATTCACAATTTCCAATCTATTTTCACATACAGTAGCTCAATCTTGCACTATAACCTTGAGTGATGCAGTGAAACAAACATTAATCAAAACGGAATGTTGTTATTTGCACCAAAGATCTCTAACAAGTAGATCTGACCTTGCACGGACTGAGGTGTGTGTGTGTGTCTGTGTGTCTGTGTGTGTGTCTGTGTAGGTGTGTGTGTGTGCGCGTGTGTGTGTGTGTGTGTGTGTGTATTTGTGTGCATGTGTGTGTGTGTGTGTGTGTGTGTGTGTGTGTGTGTGTGTGTGTGTGTGTGTGTGTGTGTGACTGTACAGAGTATTCTATTCAAGATTTTCTGAAAATTGAATGTCATGCTGCGTTAGTACTGACATCGTTGCCCACGAGCTTATCGCTGCCTCACGCCCTCGCACGCTCACTCATTTACGGCTGTGGAATGAAGGAGAAAGCAGTTACTGGTGTCATACTTTCCTCTTTGATGTTAATTGGGACTGGACAGAGGGGGGGCTGACATTTTTGCCCACAGCATCAGCACTGATGTGTCTAATTATGCCAGAGTCACTGGTAGTATTGGGCGTTAATACGTGCTGGTGAGAGTTGCAGATGGCATGTGTACTTCTCTCACACTCTTCTCATGTTTGTGTGTTTTCGGCAGGCATGTTTGTTGCAGTGCGAGGGTCATCTGAGTGCTGGTGACTCTTGGGGCTTGTGTCAAGGACTCCTGCAGGCCACTGAAAGTGCACCTGAGGCAGAGCGAGAGGCATCTGAAAGTGAGCCTCAACAGCAGCACCAGGAGGAAAAGAAATATGGCGGCTTCATGAAGAGATACGGTGGTTTCATGAAGCGCTACGGAGGCTTTATGAAACGATACGGAGGCTTCATGAAGAAAGCAGCAGAGCTCTATGGCCCGGAGCCAGATGACATCGATCGGGGCAGAGAAATCCTTTCCAACAGTGAAGTCGAGGTGTTGACCAGTCAGGTGGAGGACGCTGGCGAGAGAGAGGAAGCTGCAATGAGGGACTTTCTTAATGCAAGGGGAGGGGCTACAGGGTTAGAGGGCATGGCTAAACGCTATGGCGGATTTATGAGGAGAGATGGTGACACTGAGGGTCAAAGATCACAGCAGAAGCGGTACGGGGGCTTCATGAGGAGAGTTGGCCGACCGGAGTGGGGGGAGGAGAACAAACGATATGGAGGATTCCTCAAACGTGCCCCACAGGAAGAGGAAGGCGAGGAAAATGAAGACGAAGAGTTATCTGAGATGGAGAAGAGATATGGGGGGTTTATGGGATTTTAAATTCCTCGCAGACTTTGGTTAGTCATTAACTGTGGTGTTCTGTTCCACTTTGTCTTTTAGAAGCTACTCTGTGATCACAGTAATAATTAAAGATTTTAAATTCAAACATTGACACCATATTTATAATTTGATGATAGTGATAAACATGTTTTGAGAGGGTATACAGTGGCTTATGGAGGATAATTGAATCTTTTGCCAGGTTCAAGCCTATGTAGCAGAAATAGACAATATTGATATGATAATAGTCATTTCTGTTATTATCTCTGGTCTGCCCATTTGCTTTTTCCTTTTCTTTTCCACAGTCTTTTACCGCAAGGTCAGTTAGAGCCTGTTCCAGTCCTGGAATAAAGCATGGCAGTCGACAAAAGAAGATAAAACACATTGTTTATTTGTCCCCAATGGAGTGATTCCCCCTCAGTGCCTGTATTTCTCATAGTCTGTTGTTCTGGTGTCAGTCTGAATTTGTCATATGCTGTACAGCTTGAATAAACTGCTTGGAACTGCAACAGAACATCTCTGTCTCAAATAAATATGTCAATCCACTGCTCCAGAGACGCATCCGGTCTCATCTCTAAGTGGTGCTTTCAGACTATTGTTAGTCAGCCATAGTGAGTGAGTGTACTACAGCGTGTCAAGATGATGTGTGCCATTATAAAGGTCCGCCCTAATCACTCGATCAATATCTCGAGATGATGGTGAAGAGCTTTCGCTTTAATGGACTGCAGTGACAGAATTGCACTTTTAGACCGTACCCATAGAACTTACAGACAATTGTTCAACTCTTATGCAATCAAAAGGCAAATCTCTCACACACATTCTGTTATAGTAATATCTCATGCTTTATGGCATTAGGTCATTTTATACGTAAGTAAGGCAAAAGTCAAAGCCATAAACTGTGTTATCAAAGTGCATAAAAGTCAAAAGGCTTTGTTTCTCTGCAGTAGGCCAATCTTAACTGTGTAAACTGGATCGGCTGAACGAGAAGCAAGGATTTATTTTCCCATAATGGCTGGCTCACAATACATTATCCCACTTATTATACGGATCCATGCCAAAACAAAAAATGCATTTACTGGTATATGAACCAATTTTATTGCAGTTTCTTGGCATGCACTAAGAAAAAACAGTTCTTTGGAATGTTCTGGTCCTGGCTCAGCAACACACTATGCATCTTTGCTTTTTCTTCACCAAAACGTTTCCCCTTTCCCTTTTTAATTGGGCTCCCACGTCCCATATTTGACAAAAATAAACAAATTTATATTGGAACTGTTACCCATGTTTGCTAACAGCACTAATGGAGGAGTGGCATGAAACCTGTTCCCATGGCAGTGACCCTTATTCATCTGTAGTAAGTGTTATAATAAAATAATGCCACATGTCCGGGACACGTTCCCATTCAAATACATGGGAGCGTGTTCTGGATCGCCCCTTAATAATGCTGATTATCTCATTATTTTGATAGAGTGGCACCTGTCAGAGGTGGGATACATCAAGCGGCTAGCGAACAGTATTTAAGTTGATGCAGAAATTGTGGGCAAGTGTAAAGATCTGTGTGACCTTGACTAATGTCAATGCCTAATCACTGGATATATGCATCTCCAAAACACCCATCTCTGGGTTTGGTACGATTTTGGCACCACTTCATAGTATGCAGTGGTTAGTATATACTTAAAGCGGTCCAAGGAAGGACAACCAGTGAACTGGCGACAGGGTCATGGATGACCAAAACTCATGGGGAGCGAAGGCGAGCATGTCTGGTCTGATCCCACAAAAAGCTCATGGCTGATCGTTGTAGTATTTAAACAATATACAAGTTTCCACTTTCACTCCTTTTCGTCCTCATCACGCCCCACATACCCCACCCCATTGACAAATATGACCTTCCCCTCCCTGACACCAATCAGAAAATACACTGATTAAAAATCAGCCCCCCTACCTAACTAATTCCCTTTAACCCCTGCCACTGCCTGTACAGTCCATTTGTGAAAATATGATAATTATTTGCTAATAACTTAAAACAATTTAATGTAATCCACACCAATTTAATCCAATTAATTCACACTGGTGTTAAATAAAGTATTTCAGCCTGTCCAGGACAGCCAATCGGATCCAGGACAAAGAACGGATCCTGTTTACATATACAAGAGATTCAAGAGATTCAGGAGAGGTTTATTGTCAATACAACAGTGTACACAGTACACAGTGTACTGAAATGTCTTTCACACAGCCCCTGCCCATGGTGCATTTATAAAGAAAAAGTAAGGAAAAAGAGAAAATACCCTAAAATTCACGTCAAAAAGTATGTTAAAATAAATATACTATATGTACATGTATAAGTCTGTATACTAATCAAGGGGACAACAAAAGACATAAGACATTTTTAATGTGACAAGTGCAGGGTGAAAGTGTGGGTGTGGCTCTGACCACTTGAGGAAAGACGCTCCTTCTGTGTCTGGCAGTTGTGGTTCTGATGCTGCGGAACCGTCTGCCAGAAGGAAGTGGGGAGAACAGTGCAAGTGAGGGCTGGGAAATGTCCTTCACAATGCTGTTTGCTCAACGGTTGATGTGTTTCTGGTAGTGCTGGGAGATGGAAGGGTGACCCTGTGATGATGTTCTCTGCTGTCCTCACTATCCGCTGCAAGACCTTCTGCTCAGCGACAGTGCAATTCCTGTACCAGGCAGTGATGTAGCAGCAGAATACACTCTTGATGGTTCCTCAGTAGAATGATGTGAGGATGGGAGAGGGGAGGCTGGCATTCTTCAGCTTTCGGAGGAATTGTCGCAATTCGAACCCTTGGTCCGCTATGCAACCCCCTGGTCCGGAGAATCCCGTTCTGTATTCAATACCACAACTCTTTTCTTTCTTCTCTTCAAACACTTTTATTCACTCTCCTTCCTTAAAAGCAACTGGGTTTGAGGAACAGAACACTCTGCCATTATAGTTTCAGTCTGCCATATGCATCCTGTTTTCAGTTACTTGGTCCATCATTTTGTAACTTCTTGTAGCAGGGCAGTTTAGTCTATTTCGTGCTAACTGTTGCTGTTGGGCAAATTGCTTCTGTTAACTCAAAATAACTCTTGTCCAAACTGCCTCTACTTCATCCTCTCAGTCACTTTCATCTCTCTGTCCAACATTCATATATAAAACATGCAGTTTCAGCTTATGGCCTCTAATGCTTACTTCTTAATACTATATGACTCCCACAGAAGTGGAGGCGTTGCTGGGATTTCTTTGTGATGGAGGTGGTGTTGATGTTCCAGGAGAGGTCGTCTGTCATGTGCACAACAATTTCAACAGTGGAGCTGTCAATGTTCAGTGGGGAGTGAGCAGCCGTCCTTCTCCTGAAGTTAACAACCATTTCTTTAGTCTGGTCAACATTAAGAGTGAGGTTGTTGTTCTGACACAATTGCACCAGTTGCTTCACCTCCTCTCTGTAACCATACTCATCGCTGTTGGTCTGCAAACTTGATGATGTGGTTCGAGATGTACTGTGCAGCAACGGGCTGAGCACGCATCCCTGAGGGGAACTTGTGCTCAGTTTGAGGACCTTGAAAGTGGTATCTCCTACGGAGACAGACTGGCATCTGCCCGTCAAGAGTCCAAGATCCAGTAACAGGGTGTTTATTCCCAGCAGGTCCAACTTCCTTATCAGCTTCTGAGGAACGACAGTGTTGAACGCTGAGATGAAGTCAATAAACAGCATTCTGACATAAGTGTCTTTTTTATCCAAGTGGGAGAAGGTGAAATGAAGGCCTGACGAAATGGCATCATCTGTGGAGCGGTTTGGGTGGTAAGCAAACTATAGTGGATCTAGAGTGTGTGGGAGTTGTGCGTTCATGTCCCTCAGTACCAGCCTCTCAAAGCACTTCATGTTGATGGGTGTAAGTGCTACGGGCCGGGAGACATTGAGGCAGGACACAGTAGAATTCTTTGGCACAGGGATGATTTTGGTGGTTTTGAGACATGTAGGTACCACAGCTGAGCTCAGCAGTGTATTGAAGATATCTGTGAAGATGTCCACCAGCTGATCAGCACATTCCCAGATCAAC
The DNA here is from genome assembly GCA_037576955.1 of Lepidarchus adonis. Lineage (NCBI taxonomy): Eukaryota > Metazoa > Chordata > Actinopteri > Characiformes > Lepidarchidae > Lepidarchus > Lepidarchus adonis. The sequence goes on along the minus strand of JBBIGC010009557.1, from coordinate 2,002 downwards.
CAACCAGGTATGTTGTCAGGTCCTGTTGCTTTCCGTGGGTTCACTCTGCAAAGAAAGTTGTTCTGATGTCAGCTGCATAAAGACAAAACCTGGTCATTGGGGGACAGAGTTGTCTTCCTCAAAGATTCCTTGGCCACTGCCTCAAAACATGCAAAGTTCTCATGCTTCGCAGAGAACCAGGGTTTGTGGTTTGACTGGGTGATGATGGTCTTGGAGCATGTTGTTCCTTTTGTGTTTCAAAGTCAATGTCCACTCATGTTGCAAAAGTTGTGCAGAACTAACTTGAGTGATGTGTTGTTGAAGTCCCCTGCGACGATAAAGAAGCTGTGAAGGTGTACTGTCTGCAGATCGCAGATAATCGATAATTGATATGAGTGAAATATGGCGAGAGTTGATGAGAGGTGGTGAGGTATCGTAACGGATCACGGGGGGTTGTGGTTATGGTGCTGGCTCCCGTTTTTCTGTGTTTGTCTGTCATATAGAAGTAGAATGTAGTTGAACGCCTACTAGCTGCTTTACACTGATACTGGACTCCCACAGGAGACACTAGCGTTTGCTATATGCATGCTTTTTTTGTTGCAGCGTTTGTCTGTCATATACACTAAAGAATGTAGTTGAATGGCTACTAAATGCTTTATGGTTATACTGGACTTGTAATGGTCTCGGTTGGTTGAGGAAAGATACGCAAAGAAGGAACTACTTTAACAGGATTTAATACAAACAAACATGAACACATACGAACAGAAAGACATTACATTCCGTCAAACATCGACCATGAACATCCAGACACTGAGCTATTTAACAAGACAGATAATTAACAACACCTGAATCTGGGCATGAACATGAAACAGGTGAACCATGACACGTGACAGACAATGGGGGAAAACAACAAAACAGGACATGACTGACATACAAGACAAACATGACTCTCACGAGAGACTCTGGCGTTCAGTATATGTGCGCTGCTCCTTCATGTTATCGCATGATGCTAACATGTTGTCAGCTGTTAATAAAGCCTCCGCACCATCATTACATGAATGAGTTAATAATGAGAAAACAGGGGCAGTGGTGATAACAATAGCATTAGCAGCAGTAGCATTAGCAGCAGGCCTATAGAATTAGCATGACGGACAGTGTTCTAGGCTACAGTGCTAACATGGACCCAAGTTTGGCTATAGATGGAGAAATGCATACACCAGACACATTGCATACTGTGGTGAGGGAAAGAGGCAAGGTTGGTGGCTTAACAAGATAAAAAACATGAAAGGATATCTGCTTTGCAGCCTTTCATGGCGAGAGGTGAGGTTGGCTAGCTAACAAGGTTTGCCTGTATAAAACACACTGCAGATTATTAGCCAATATTTGTGTGCTGGATGGATTTTTGATGAGTAACATGCAAAATAAATATTTTTACTCTTATAATGGTGTTGGTCAAAAATGTTCAGCTTTACTGTCTATAAATTTGATTTCTTTGTATTTACACTAAAGTATAGGTTCCTCCCAGCAATTTCCTTCAGGCATTGAACAGGTAAATTGCAACATCAACAACTGCAGTCACTCTTAACCCTTTCCCGTTTAATTACCTTGATGTTTCCAGGTAAAAGTGCATGTGTGAAAGGGGCTTTCAGTGCAGAGTCAACAAAACACCTTGTTTGATTTTAACAGATAAGTAGACAGATTGTTTTCTGTAAACAGCAGACAGTAAACTGTACATATATGTAGGTTACAAAGACAAAAGAGGGAGTTGGGCTCTTAAACGTCCTCATTCTCTGTCAATAATAGTAGTTACTGTGTTATTTAGAGTAAGATTTAAAAAACTGAACAATAAGTGCAGAGCTTAAGGAGTTAAATATCTGTATTTGTACAGTTATTGCTTTGTACACTGGCAAAGTCTAATGTCCAAATCATACCAAGAGCAGCACAGCAAATAAACACACACACACACACACACACACACACACACACACACACACACACACACACACACACACACACACACACA
>JBBIGC010009539.1:0-13330 GCA_037576955.1 Lepidarchus adonis | reverse complement strand
ATTGACCCCCCCCATCTCTCGCACACACACACACACACACACAGTGCACTATTAACCCCCCATCTCACACACCAACACACGAAGTATTTTTCAACACTAACGGTGAAAACTTAAACATCTCAGCAATTACAGTAAAACAGCACTCAGGGAATTAGCAGAGCAGAGCCCATAATTCACTGTGGGTTTGATATGCTGTGGTATCAGTTTCCTTCATCTTTGTTTTATCTGAAATGTTTGTTTTAACTTGTTCATGAGGAGCGGTATGGTGGTGAACTCCAACCCACCCATGTTTGAACAGAACACACAAAAAGCCAATCACGTGGCTGGAATAGAGTAACCAATCACATGGCTGGATGAGCGAACAGGAACCAGATGCAGCAGCGCAGAAGCTATTGTTTGGGCTACTTTAGCTGCTAATGCTACTTCTGCTACATGCAAACCAAAAAGAGAATGACAACAGAAAACACTGACATGTCAATGGACACAGCCCGAAGATTAAAAAAAAAAAGAGAGAGAGAGAGAGAGAGAGAGAGAGAGAGAATATTGTGGGTAGAGGGTTAGAGGAGTTCAGTAGTGTTTTAGAGTTTTTGTCTGTTTACAGTCAGAAGCAGATTAGCGTAGCACTGCTCTCAGTTCCCACAACGAGTTTATACAACCAACCTCTTTACCGTCTGAAACAGTGTTGTTCTTTAGAGCTGTAAAAGTCCCTGACTGTAAACCAAGCTTCTCAGACGGAGCTTCATCAGCTTCACAGTTTGTGATTATTTTCATATCGTGATTTATATCGATATCGGCTGATTTGGGGAAAAAAGTTGTTTTTTTTTACATGTCTCCCAGCTCTCTAGGAATCAAATTCAAAATATAAATGTACGTTTACAAAATAAATGTTGGTCGTCCAAACAATAATTTAATTGTGTTTTCCATTATTATTACATCTGCTGTTGCTTTGAACTCTACATGCTTTGCCTCAACAGCGTGAATAGCACAGTATGTCACAGGAAGCACCATCAGATCATCTGTGCACATTTCTGGCTCAGGCTTAGGTCCATCTACACTCAGGTCACATCACTAACAGGTGAATCGTCCCGTCTCCCTTTGGAGCAACAGAGGAATGACTCATCCGCTGAGGACAGGGGAGAGTTCTTCATTAAATTGTCAAAATAGTTGCAGCATTATCATTTGATACAGATCATTAGTCTCACAACTGACTGAATCTAATCATCTCAGTGTCTGAGTGTGTGACACAGCAGAGTTTAACAGAAACCTCATGAATTTTCCAAATGCACTGGAAATCAGTGACTAATCACTACAACCAAGTGTTTCCTGTAATTCTCAATGAGATTTCTACACCTGTCGACAGGTTCTCATGAGCAGACTGCTGCAGCTGTCTCAGGTCTGAAAGAAACCTTCTCCAGATGCATGTTCCAGCTGCTTCCACAGATGTTTGCTAGGATTTAGATCAGGGCTCATAGAAGACCCACGAGACTGAGAAGCTTTCTGACGCTGTGCAGAACATTTTTCTCCAGAATGACTTGATAGTTTTGAGATTTAAAAGATTTCACAGATTCATGACTCACTGTGTCAGACACAGCAAAGCCCCAGAACATAACTGAACCACCACCATGTTTCACAGTAGGTTGTGTTTTTTTCTTGGTTTGCTTCATTTTTGCATCTATGAACATAGAGCTGATGTGACTTTGCCAAAAAGCTCCAGTTGTGTCTCATTAGTCCAAAGAACGTTCTCCCAGAAGCTGTTGTTTGTCATTATGCATTTTGGTAAATTCCAGTCTCGCCTGTTAATGATTTGGTTTCAGCAGTGATGTTCTTCATGGTCGTCTTCCATGAAGTTCACTTTGGCTTAAACGGTGACAGATGGTGAGATCAGACACAGATGAACCTTCACCTCTAATCTCTTTGGAAGTTGTTCTGGGATCTGGTTACTAGTAGCATCATTCGTCTCTAATTTGTCATCAGTTTTCCTCTTGTGGTCTCGTCCATGGAGGTTGGCTTCACTCAAACATTAAACCATATGTGCAACTGTCACAGAAACATCAACTTACTTGGAGATGATCTTATAACCTTTACCTTTAACATGCAGGTCTGTAATTTCCTCACTAATCTTGAGAATTCTCTCCTTCGCTGTCTGTGGTCCATCAGTGTGGTTCACACCATAACACCAGCACAGTGACGACTCTTCACCCTTTAAATAGACAGACAGACAGACAGCTTGAAGACTTGTGACACACTGTTACAGGACACACTTTAGTTTTACTTTATTATTAAATTATTTTCAGTCTTTTCTAGGGGTGCCATCATTTTTACAGACCTTTTTCCCATTCCAGACCAGTTTCATTAGTTTGTTTGTTTTTTTGCAGAATAATTCTGTTAGACAACAATTCAAAAGCAGTGTCTGATTATTTATTAATTCTCAGTAAGTTATGTATTATTCCTTTTGTCAGTTTCAAGTTATTTCAGTGACCTTGTGGGTTTTTCTTTCTGTAACAGAAGAACAGTTTTGTCCACATGTGTATATGTTGCTGAATATGAACCGTTTATGTACAAGAAATATTGATTCTGTGCAGATTGATTTATTTTGGAATTTAGCTGTTCATTCACGTTTAGCCAGTATGTTGACATATCATCAATATATATAGTGATATTTCATCAATATGCATATATAATCATCCTCATTGTCAATATAGTGACAGTGTTGACCTTCAGTAAAGCATCTATGTATATGGGAGACGACTGCTCTGCTCAGCTATTAAATCTTCAGATATTAAAATTCACGATTACTAGTAAGTACTGAGGCCCAGCTATGCTCATTACTATTACACATTTTTTTCCACAGACGTTTGGTCAAAGATTCATATAATTAGTCCACACATGAGTGTAGCTGAAAATAGAGATTTGTACCTGAACTGGAGTAGACAATGTAATTTTTGGCAATAATTTGAATTATGACAAAAAATGTTTATGGTATATTGGGTTTAGAACGTGCATGGCATTAGCTCATTGTGACTAAACCACCTTGTGAATACAAAAATGTAAACAAAAAATGTAGCACTTCAGTAAATCTTGTGCCTTTGTCTTTTTAAACTGCACAAAATAATGCATCTTGCATTTATACATTTGTTCACTCAAGTTTGCTTAAATCAACATAAAGGTGGCCAATAAGAAATCCAAATTCAGCATATATATATATATATATACACACACACACATACTCATTTATAATGACACACATGCTGCTGTATAAACCCAGTTAAACAAATGAGCTAAAACATGTTTTCCTCTGTTTATTACCAAAACCTTTGCAATAAAACAATAACTCACTCCTTCCCTCAACTTCTGCAGCCATATTGCTGATTATTATTTATTTTTGAACACAACAGATTCACAAAGCACCAGCAGCTGGACGCACACAGATGTGCTGAAAGAAGTGAAAGGGCCTCATTATTGCCTGCTGTGTGTGTGTGTGTGTGTGTGTGTGTGTGTATTTTTAATGACAAGCATTAGGAAAGTTATGGAAGTGAAGGTACAGTATTATTACTGTAATCCTCCACATTATAGACAGGATATGAACTGTTCAGCACATTAACAGAAGTGTTGCTGGCTGCTGCTTTGTGTAAAGTGTTCATCTGTGTGCATCCCCCCATCCTCCCCCTCTCCGTTATCTCCTCTTCTTGCGTCTGTTCTTCTCATGACTCACAGCCGCTTTCAGATGTGAGAAGAGAAAAAGAATCATTTCTGTGACTTTCTGCTGCAATGACGTGTAAGGGCCCATCTGTTTTCCAACTTTCCCCTTTATTTCCCCCTGCAGATTGGGGCTGTGCTGTGGGCGCCCCCTGCTGGAGCTTGGGTGGTATGAGCGCGTGTGGCAGGAAGGCTCTGACCCTGCTGAGCAGTGTGTTTGCGGTGTGCGGGTTGGGGCTGCTGGGCATTGCTGTCAGCACTGACTACTGGCTCTACCTGGAAGAAGGGGTCATCTTGCCCCTGAACCAGACCACTGACATCCAAACGTCCCTGCACTCGGGCCTGTGGAGGGTCTGCTTCCTCGCAGGCAAGTGTGCTTCACCTGTGTCCTCCATCACACACACCTACGGGAGTAAATCGAGTCAGGGCTGTATAGTAACATACATGTAATGTTGCTATGTAAACAGGATACTAATAAATCATAAATTACAATTCTATTTTGTTATAGTTACAGAAAGACAATAATCAGGTTATACATACTTTATGTACTTCAGTGTAAACATGTTCTATGGAGTGATGATTGGTTTGCTGGATGCCAGGAGGACCCTACTTAACAATGTGTACTGCCAACAGAAAATTTGGTAGAGGGGGAATAATGGTCAAGGGCTGCTTTCAGGATGTTAATGCTACAGAATATTAAGACTTTAATTGTTTAAAATGATATGTATAAAACTTTAGGGCAGCCAATTGGGGAAGGCCCTGCTCTGTTTCTGGCCTTAAAGACATGGTTTAATGAGTTTGGTGTGGAGAAACACCAGCAGCCTGGTCTTCAACCTAAGTGAGGTCTTTTGGGATAAATTAGCATGTAGATCGTCAGTGAGGCCTTCTCATCCTACATCAGTGCCTGACCTCACAAATCGTTTGACTAAAATTATTTCCCACAGATATGATCCATGATCTTTCCTATAAGAGTAGAGGCTGTTCGAGCCGAAAAGAAGGGACTCAGTATATTTATGGCTTTGGAGCGGAACGTCCATCCAGTTCATATCTGCGTATTCCTCAGGTGTCCCAATACATTTGATTAAGTGTTTTGGACCAATGTTTGTGGTGCAAGATGCAAATCTGTATTGTTGATAACTGGCCAGTGATTGATAAATGGGCGGAGCTTTTGCTCTTGAAGCTGATTGGTTCTTGAATATGTGGTGTAAATATTAAATGCAAGTTAGTCTAATTCTCTTAACCGGCAGGTTGATCAGCTCCAGATGAACACGTTCAGTCTCACACCCAACGTGTGTACAGTTTAATTTTAGTAAAAACGTCTTAATGTCCTTTTTAAAAAGGGTCTCAAACGCAGAGCAGACATCGTCATGAGATGTTTCATTACTGAGAGAAAGAGAAGAATGAGTGAAAGATGAAGTAAAAGCATCGTGATTGGTCCAGGTTTCTCTGTAGGCGGGGCTTACTTTGCCCATGCAGGATTAATATAATAAGTTATTTATATTTATTTAGCGGCTTTCACAAAGGTCACATACGTTATTTCATAATGAAATAATATAATTACTTTGAGTAAATATAGACTTTAGTTCTGTTTGAAGGTAGAAAGGGAACAGAATTGTTTCCACTTTTGTCTTTTTCCAGCAGCAGTGAAGTTATTTCACAAACTGTTTTAAGCAGCATTGAATTACATCCTCCATTCATTTTGTTAAGTTTTAACCTTAAGCTTTTGCCAGGCACGCAGTTAGACAGGCACGCAGTTAGACAGGCACGCAGTTAGACAGGCAGGCAGAAATTGGACCACACCCTGATTACACAAAATGAATTTTAAACTCTGTATTTCTGATTTCAGATGTTCAGGTAGTTTTCTGTGTAGGAAACTGGTTGAATTTTTCTTTGAGATGCTCGTTGGTGCAGATTGGTTCAAAGAAAGAAATGATCTGTCTTGATGCTGACCGATAATTTTATACAAATACGCAAATTAGTTCATTAAAATGTGAATATTTATCAGATGTGGCGAATGTCAGATCCTCTCAAATATTGGCATTAAAATGAAGCTCCTGTGAGAGTTCCTGTTTTCTAGGTCTTCACATTGCTGATGTTACCATAGCGTTGTACATGCCACCGTGTGTGTGTGTGTGTACATCCCACCAGTGAATAACTGGCAAAGTAGAAGTTCAAACCAATGATCTGGTGCCAGTCAAGAATAATTCTATTATGACCTCTGTGTGTGTGTGTGTTTTGCTGCATTAGTGTCAAATCATCTCTCTGCCTGTCTGTCTCTCTCCCTGTCTGTCTGATAGGAGAGGAGATGGGCCGATGCTTCACTATAGAGTACGTTATGCCTGTGAGTGTCCAGTTGACCAGTGAATCTACAGTCAGTGTCCTGAGTAAGTTCATCTGCTGTTGGAGAAAAATGATTATTAATTAAGTGTGTGTGTGTGTGTGTGTGTGTGTACACTGCTCTTTATTAACGTCACCACAGTCGATTCCTTTACTCATGTTCAGCTAATCTTCATTTTAATTTATTTTTACACCTCATTAGGGCCGTCAGACAAAAAGGAGCAACGTTTACAATCTTTCCTGCATAATTTAATCCTTAATATGTTTTGATTTTCCATAACAGTGATGTTGGGAACCAGTCGTCTCAAACATTTAAAGCTTCTAAAAGCTGCTGTACAGAAATATTACAGGAAATAGCTGTGAATCTGCTGCCTGAAGTCAGAGACACGGTTTTGAAAAATGATTTTGACCTGAATTGTAATTAAATACTCGCATGTCAAGCACTATAAGTGTAGTTAAAAGTTCATTTTCAGATTTTATCACTATTTGTTTTACCCACATGATGTCTAATTATGTGTGAAAAGTTTAATTTAGAATTTTACAGGAAATGGCTGCATGAGTTGTACACATTGCTCCCCCTGGTTCTGGCAGCACTTCTCTGATTGGTCAATTTCTCTGCAATGTCTCACCAAACCACAATCATTTTATTTATATCCTGTTTATACTGATATTTTGAAAAAGACCCAACAGCACATGGAAATGTGGTAAAATCACTAAGGGATGATCTCTTGCTTTATTACAGCATGTTTTACCTTCAGATGAAAAACAAAAAAACCAGATTTTTAAACCTGTAAGGAACCAAAGATAATAATAATAATAAGTCACTGTATGTGTATGAGTAGTTCTCCGCCCTCTTGTGGCCAGTAGAAGTAAATGCATTTCCATAAAAACTGGCCCCAAATCACAAATGTCCCACTTTTCTCATCACTAATTAATCTTTTATTTACCACTGACTACAAAAGGCTTTTACTACAGCACCTACACCTGCTTAGTGTCCACACACGTCTGTCGACCTATTTTATAAAGCCAAAACATCTCAGGATTTATTAATCTTGCTCTGATTAAAATCTTCTCTAGTTTCGTTTATCTGCAGTGTCCAGAGTAATAATACATCAGCATGTGAGTCATCTCATGTCTATATTGCTTCCCCTTGTGGAATAAAGCCTCCGCCCGCGAGAGAGTTCAATCTCAACTCCTGATTCTTAATCATTTTCCCTTTTTGGTGGAAGGCAGGATATTAGCAATTAGAGTTTCACAAAATGATAAACACGATATAAAAGTCTGACTGTCATAATACAGATAAGAATAAAGAATCTACAGTGCGGGTATGAAAGTTTCCAGTGTGAAAAAGTTGCTGTATTAACTGATACAAGTGTAATATCGAAGGAAAATATAGAATAAATAAAGAATAAAATTGTGCGCAGATAGTAAAAAATAAGGTGCACGAGGTCTTTTCATCGTAATAATGTCCATGGTTTCTTCATTGCAGAGATGATTCGCTCGGCCACACCGTTCCCGCTGGTCAGTCTCTTCTTCATGTTCATTGGATTTGTGCTCAATAATATTGGACACATCCGCCCCCATCGCACCATCCTGGCCTTCGTTTCTGGGATCTTCTTCATCTTGTCAGGTAGCGCTCGGCGTTTCCACGAGCACTGGGCTGGTTTCCCCATCCTTCCCCTCTCACTCGCCCTGTCTGTCTGTCTGTCTGTCTGTGTGGCAGGTCTGTCTCTGGTGGTGGGTCTCGTTCTCTACATCTCCAGCATTAATGACGAGGTGCTGAACAGGACTAAGAGTAACGATGCTTATTTCAGCTATAAATACGGCTGGTCCTTCGCCTTCGCTGCGCTCTCCTTTCTGCTGACGGAGGTAAAGACCCGTTACAGCTTCACCTCTTCTGTTATTTCAAAAATCATTGTAATAAACTGGGAAGCATTTCCCATTTGTGCTGTTATGTGTGTAATTTCACTCATCTAGTACTTTTTCAATACTAAACCCTCACTGGCATTTGTGTTGTATATTTCTATATATTATTTAAATCCACTTTCCTGCCTCTCATGCATATGTAACTGAAGCAAATGCATGAAAGTCATACATTCTCAATCATAATTTACATAATAGCCATGTCACTGAACTAGCTGTAAGGACTATCACATGTGAAACCTGCAGCTCTACGTGCAGCTCTATTTGTAGATTGAAGAAACAAAAACGACTTCATTCATAAATTATTCTTAAGTAGAAATTTCTTCAAACCCACCGTTTCGTGAACATTTTTATTTAGGATTTGTTCTTAAGTAAGAAAAAACTGAGCACTTGCATGTTTGTTGCAAAATACCCAGTTTGTTTACATTAAACATTGGTATGGACGCCATCACTTCTTTATATTCTTTGGCGATCATGCTATTAATAAGCGGTGTGAGAACCTATGGCGTTTACATGACAACAGGATTTAATCGCATTAAAAACAAACGAAGTTTGTTCTGAAGAAGAAAAAAGACATTAAATGACTAAAGTCAAGTCAATTTATACAGTGTTTTTATAACTAACGTCACAAAGCAGCTTTACAGAGTTTATAGAATCCGGGTTCGAGCCCCAATGAGCCAAAGCGACAGAGGAAGAAAAACTCCCTAAATAGGAAGAAACCTAGGAAGAAACCTTGAGAGGAACCAAGGCTCAGAAGGGGAACCCATCCTCCTCTGCTCCACACCGGAGAGTGGGGGGAAATCACAGATGATCTCCCTCCTCATGATCCGGCAGCAGAGTGAGACTGGAACCTAAACCACTGCAAAAAAAAAATTAACCTATGTATATATATTAATAGCTACTGAGATACCAGCTATTAATAGATATACATAGGTCAATTTTTTCGCAGTGGTCTAGGTTCCCCTTCCTGTCACACCAGATCCAATTAATAAATCAGCTCATTAATCGGAAAAAAAAAAAAAAAAAAAAAGCCAAAATGTGCAGTCTGACAATGAGTCTAATATTGGGAAACTGTCACAACATTGATTATGGAGAAAACAATGCCATTGCCCCCAACCCCTCATGTACTGTACCACAATCTGCCATAATGACTGGATGCATCATATTCATTTATATTACCATAAAAACATAAGCCACTAATAACCCTAAGAGAATTTATTGCACACAGAACTTTACTACTTTCTGCAGTCAAATACATTTAGAACAGAGAAAAATGATTGTACATTTCCCATATGCTTCTCATTAGGAGGCGTCTCAAACATTCTTACCTGACAAAAGCCCAAAGAATAAAAATGTTTTGAACAGGAAGAGTTTTGTAATTATGAAATTTGATTTCTGCAACAGAACAAAAATGGGACAGAGACATGTTTACTGCCGTGTTTTGTTTTAAAACCTTCTTAGGTTACAATTCTACATTATTGGGGTTGGGTGATACTTGTTGCAATTTTCTCTTGATATCTGCTCAACACTTAGAAATGCAACTGATACACTTGGTGAAGGTGAGATCTAACCACACTAAACACCACTGCTTTTGAGGGAGCGTGCACGTGCGGCTTGGGGACCTGACACGCAACTGCGGGATGACCAGTGTGCCTGACTAAAATTACCCTCCTTATTCCCCACCAGATACTCTTCGTATTTTTCCCTCTTTTCTTATTTCCTCCATTATTGTTACCTTCCTATTTCTTACTCTCCTCTTGTTCTCTTGCATTTCTTTTCTTTCATCTTTTTTATTCTCTTTTAGTTTTCTACTTTCTCCGTTTACCTTCCTAAATGCGGGTGGCCAGTGCACCCACACATACGCACACACACAACAGTCACACGATAGAATAGGAAGCTTGTGAGCTCGACGTACAACGTCTTTGACCCACTACCAAATTACCGGCTGGTATGAAAGTTTTGTTGCGTTTTCTACAACAATGACGCAGCATCGAGCGCTGAATCTGGCGTGCTTATAAATCCGCCCACACAGGTGATACTAATCACCGCTGATCACGCCAATGAGGGTTAGTGAAGGGAGCGCCAGCGCGTGCTCTTACTCTCCGGCTGACACCCCCGCCCGCTGCAGAGGCGTGTCTGCCCCCTCTGGCCTGGCGGGGTACTGCGGCGTCTTGGTGCTCACAGGCTGCTGCCGCTAAACTCTGCACCTCCTCTTTGTCTCCTTTCAAATCTCAGTTGAAAACACATCTATTCAGTCTGTGCTGTTCCACCACTCGCTCTTTCTCTCCTTTTTCTGCTGTTTGTCTCTGTTTTGTGTTTTAAATGTTTCAATTTATTTTTTATTTTGAATTTTATTTTGTCATGTACAGTGACCTTGAGTTTGTGAAAAGCGCTATATAAATTCAAACTATTATTATTATTATTATTATTATTATTATTATTATTATTATTATTATTATTATTAACGCACTATTACCCTGTTCAGTCAGGTTTCGTACTCAACACAGTACACAGTAGGCTTTACATTAACAATCTTTAATAATTAACTAATTAATATTTGTCATGTTTTCATTGTAAAGCGACCTTGGGATTGTGAAAGGTGATATATAAATATAACTTATTATTATTATGTTCCCCTCACCTGTTTCCAGCTCACCTGCTTATTGTGGAATGTTTAAAAGTTGAACACCTGTAAACATTTCACTCTTATTTCACTTCATCCCAACTGTGCGTCTTACAGGTGTTAAATTAAAAATGAAAAATGATCACATCAGTCAGCAAAAGCTCTAAAATCCTTCACTCGTAATCATTACAGTGTAAAGATAAAATAAGTAATAAAATAGCATCAGTGCAGATTCAGCTGTTTATACTCAGACTCACTCTGTTCTGTCTTCCTCTGCTCAGAGTGCGGGCGTCATGTCTGTTTACCTGTTCATGAAGCGCTACACGGCAGAGGAGCTGTACCAGCCGCACCCCAACTTCTACCGCCCGCGCCTCAGCAACTGCTCCGATTACTCAGGCCAGTTCCTGCACCCGGAGACGTGGACGCGCGGCCGGAGCCCCTCAGACATCTCCAGCGAAGCGTCACTCCAGATGAGCGCCAGCTTCCCTGCCCTGCTGAAGTGCCCAGAGTACGACCAGGTGTCCTCTTCACCATGCTGAGGGGGGGCAGTGCCAGCCAGAGGGGCAGAAGGGTCCAGATTTGAATTAGGACTCAGATTCTATTTCTCTGTAAAGGAGGAATCAGCCAATGGCCTGAATGGGACTTTTCACCTGCTGTTGGTTCATAGTGATGCTGCAGCACCTGAGCAGTTTTGCTGCAGTAAACTCACTTCACCACTAGGGGGCAGAACTGTGCTATAATAACGACTTGCAGTTACTGGATGATCACAAAAGAGAATTATGTAAAATTATGTATGATACAGTTATTAATTAGATGAAGTAATAGATATATATATAATTATTTTAAAATATATATTTATTTATTTATTTATTTTCCCAATATGAGTGTAGCTGAAGAGCAGATATTAAAGAAGCACCATCAGAAAACATTGAGGTGAATATGAGTCATAACATCACAGATATTAAACGGACACCTACAGAGCATCAGACTATGTGTCAGAACACAATATTTTAACTGTAATATTTCACATCAAAGTAACATACAACATATAAACCTTGTGTGGTGAAGTCCAAGGCAAAACTCTCTGTTTATGTTATGAAAGTGTGTGTAATTAAATCAGAGCAACGTAGATCTGCTCGTCTGCGAGAATCTTTTAGTATTTTATATTAACAGCTTCTGTTAGACTCATGTTTATTACTATTTCCTCCTCAATTTTGGGCCCTGATACAACAAATACTGACCAATCCTCATATCTGTAAATATCAAATATTGCTTTGTTAACTGTTAATATGTGATATATTTTGTTTAATGTATTTGTTAAGAAACATGATTTCTTTGTAACGTCTGCTTTGCAGGTAATTAGGTGCCACTGAATGTAACGTCAAATGTAGCTTAACCTACAAATTTCTTAATAAAAGTATTAACTTGGCATAAATGTAAATGTGAATGTAAAAAAATCGAACATTTCACCATTTTTAATTCAGTGCCTGCAGATAAAAGGTGTTGTGAGTTGACCCTGGTATCGCAGGAATAAATCAGTACAGTATTAATAGTCACCAGTCACTGATTTACTGATTTAAAGCAAAGTTTTTTCACATTTTCAGGTTAAATGTGTCCAATATCATTTCAGTTTTATTCATACACACTTTCACTGCAACACCCTGCAGATCTCATGATGAACGTCTGGTATTTGGAGAATCTTTTGCTCAAGCTGAATTTGTTGGAGCAGCCAGTGCAGAAGTCATTTCAAATTTATACATGTAGATGATGTTCCTCACATTGGTATTATTATTTACTTAAAATAATTGAGATTTTTTGAGGGTATTAGTTCACATCTGAGAATGATGACGCCACACGTGCGCCTCTGAGCTTTCACTTTCTACATCCGTGTTTTAGCAGATTTTATTTCCTAAAAGGTATGAAACGGTTTAAAACAAACCTCTGATTTCTGAAGACGGATATTAATCGTCTCTGTTTAAACTTATCGCTGCATTCGGTGCTAAACCACTCCCACAATAACAGCAGCCAATCACAGACGAGTATCACCGCCGAACAGACAGAGGGATGATTTTAGTCGTGATGTTTTATCTTCTGTCTAAATAAAAAGAAGCTGCAGGACGCATCACTATTCCGTCTGTGAGGAGAATAATAACAGACGCCGTCGCTAGATCAACGGTATTAACTCTTCACTATGTCATTGTTGTGCAATATATCGATTATCGCGATCGTGGGTCGCGTATCGTATCGTGAGATTCCCTGCGATTCCCACATCTAAATTTACACCCTATCAGGGCTCAGTGCCACCCAGGCCGATGAAGACCACCCCCACCGCCACCGCCACCCCACCCAGGAGCAGAACCCAGGAGCAGAACCCAGGAGCAGAACCCAGGAGCAGAACCCAGGAGCCCCAGAAGAACGCCGGTCCACCAACACCACTGTGTGGTTCCTGTCTTCAGGATTCAAGGCCTTTGTGTTTCTATTCATGGAGTCTTGTGTGGACAGTAGACACACCCACCTACTGACCTGCTGGACAGGGGCTGAGGATTCTTCTGTCATCAGCTGTGGAGATCTTCCATGGGCTCCCAGTCTGTTCATGATTGCAGAGCTCACAAGTGCATTCGTTCTTAGTGATGTTCTAGACCAGGAGTCGGCAACTCGCGGCTCCTTGCTGTGGCTTTTTGGCCTTGACGAAAAACCTGTTATTTATTAATTCAACTTTTAATTATATATTTTATTTTTGTTTATTTTGTT
>JBBIGC010009512.1:0-13332 GCA_037576955.1 Lepidarchus adonis | reverse complement strand
CATAATCACACACATAAACACAATAAAACCCCCAACCCCACACAAACACACCAGATAACCCCCACAACACACACACATCTCCATCAGCCCATTTGCATACACCCGCTAAGAACCAATGGGTGCTGCTCCAGTCACTACAATACTATTATTAAATGGTCTTGCACCACAGTACCTGAGTGAACTCTTGGTCCCTTATGATCCACCATGTCTACTTATATCACAAGGTGCAGGCTTCTTGCTGGTACCTCATGTTGCAAAAGGTCATAGCATGGGGCAGAGCTTTCTCTTATAAAGCCCCGCAGTTATGGAATAATCTTCCAAATATTATTTGGGACTCAGACACAATCTCAATATTTAAGCCCTGGCAGAAACCTATTTGTTTAGTCAATTTTTCTGTTAGTTCTAGACAAGGAACGGATCCAGAGGCCCTCAGGCATAGAGTTTTCTGGTAAACTGGGATGCTTGGATGCTGTTGCTACATTTTAGGGAGTTTTTATTTGCCCCTGTTGCCTTTGGCTTGCTCATTAGAGGCTTGGACCCAGATTCTGTAAATTCTGTAAAACTGACATTGTCACAAAGCGCTATACAAATAAAATTGACTTGACTTTACCTAACTCCATAATCATTGTACTATTGCAGGTTCAAAACACACCAAAGAAATAATAAAAATAAGAATTAAAAATCATATTATGTATCAGAACATTTCAGATTGTAAGCTACCTTCCTGCTGTATTGTGTTATTGGAAGGGCTGTTTTGGCATTGCGGGTGATTGAAACAATACTTCTCATTTCTGGTTGGCCTATGTCATCGTTTTATAACGTCATTTGGAGCCATGGTTAATCATGGGTAATCATGGTTAGATGGGAGCTTCTGTGTTTATGCTGGGAAAGCATCGAGAGGACTATATAGTACAGAACTTGCCTGTAAGAGTTTAAACAAATGTACTCATTACAAAAACAACTATACTTATACAAATCAACAAATGCATATCCTAAAAGATGCTGGCAAAACAAAACCATTTAAAGGGAATTCTGCCATGTTTTAGAAATATGCATAAGTTAAATAATATATTTAAATAAAATCTTTAAGAGGGAATTGATGTGAAATTCTCAGTTCTAGAGAATTTTCAGAAGGAGAGAGATGCAGATCCATAAGATCAAGATAACGTTTTTGGCTAAAACATAAAAAAAATTATGGTGAATTAACATACAAAAACTACAAAAAAGGACACATGCAGGTTCATTGGTTGCTTTGGATAGCAAATGCAATGGCTGTAATGTAAGTATTGGACCTTAGACAGCAAGCTGTAGATAATTTTGCTCACACTGGAACTAAATGGAACTAAATGTAATGAATGACAATGTCTCAGCTAAGCTGATTAAGCTTCTCACTTGGAAATCTTTTCACTGAGTTTTTAAACAGCAAATTATTTTGTTGCATAGATTTTTTAGAGTTCCAACCTCCTGTGTGACTCCAGAGCCACAGAGACAGTGCTTTAGAGCAGCACAACCAGCAGACAGCAAGTGTCTAACTTTTACCATGAAAGATTCCAAGTGTTTGATACATGTACATGTAATTTTATTTCAGTTTTATATCACCCATTTATCAAAATCCATTTGTTGGCCCACTTGCTGAGCCAGACTGCTGGTTGCACAAAATGACAGAAGTGTTATTAAGTACTGTTGGAAAAACAACATATATGCATTTTTTCATTATTTCTTGTATTACGTTCTTAAGTGTATTTGCATGTCAAACGTAAAACAATGTAAACAAACTTGAGTGTAAAGATAATTGCATAATTGCAATCGTAATCTTGAATCTCCATGAACTTCAAGAGTTTGAACACATTGGAGCATTCATTGTTCTAACCTCAGCATAGAGTTGACAGTGGCACACATATACGTGTATATCATTATAGTATTGTTATTGTGTTGGCCATGATAATCATGTACAAAAAATCTGATACCATGACAGCCATAATGTGAAATCTGCAAACTGTCAAGTTGAGTCTGATGACGATGATGGATGAGATTGTCTTGTACTCCAAACCTTTTACTTCGTACTAGAGACTGTTGGCACTACATAGTTTGAGGGAAAAACAATGGAAGAATGGCACTTGATGAACATGTTCTTCTAACCCAGATTAAGATAACCAGGGGATTATATAACAGGATTAGAGATTCCACTGGTAATCCCTTTGATCATTTTACTACATAAGGATTCTTTAATTAAAGATGAAAAAGAAAGGTCTATGATATGCTGATGTGGGAATTTGGATTGTAAATCTTTTTTTCAGTTTATATGCAGGTTTTCCCCCTTATGTGGAGGATTACCTATGAAGTGGAAGACTGCCCATTACATATTCCTCTAGCCTACATAGTAAATTTGATTTTGCTTTACAGTCAGGAGCAGAGACTGGACTCTGAAGGCAGGCTGCTTTCTCAGCACACAAACATAGTGCTTTCCTTTATTCATTGTCATCTGTTGGGATGAATTTGCACAATTTAGAAAAAAACACAGACATCCTTAATTGCTACATCCACACACCTCTATCTCTGTTGTCTCACAACCCTGACACCTTGAAATAAATCATTTCAATATGTGAGCCACCAGCACTTTCTATGCTGTTTTTTCAGGTTAGAGGGGTTTGCCTTAGATTGAAAAGGCCTTTGTGACAGAATTCTTGTGAAATTTAGTGGAAGAATAAAGCTAACCTTTACTCAGAAAATGGACTGGTATGGTGGTTTGTTCAGCTCCATTTAACAGGTAGAGTCTCAACTCAAAAGTTTGGAGATTGTGGTTGTGGCAGAAATGCTTGGTTTTGTCTAAAGACAGTGTTGTGGTGCCATTGTATAAGAATTGTTAAATAAAACCTGCCATATTACTGCTATTTAATTTTCTTAAATTGCTTTAATAAAAAAAACTGCCAGACTGTACTCTGTACAATTACAGTGCAATAGTTTAAGAAACATACTGTCTAAAATATACAGTATACTGCATGCAACTGTTTTTCCTCTGGGTTTGTATAACCTTTATGCTGTTATACTGATGTAATTTAGCACACATGTAACCTAACTCTAGCAATATAATAAATCTGTTTTGGGGCTTTAATTTGGCACACACTTTTATGCACATGTAATGCTGTTCACACACAGGTTCACTGATGTGTGACTTTGTTTTAACAAATAGTTTAACTTCAAGGTCTCCATCTTAAATGGTATGGTTCTAAAAAATTCAACAATTTCCTAACTGTACTCTTATTTAATTAACCAAATTGCAACAAAAAACATTTTGTGCAACCTAGAAATGTATGTATTAATAAATTTTTTTGTATTTACACTACAAAATAAAGAAAGCTGTGTGGCATTTTCTACATGTTTTTACATGTGGTATGTTCTTGCAATAATAATGTCTTAAAGGTTTTAAAGTGGGTAATAAATGTATATCTACATTCAAACAGCTGCTTTCAGTTTCTTTGTTTACATTTTGGCAGTTCATGTGACAAGCTGTTGTCAACTGAAGCATTTCCAGTAAAGATCAATTTAGTCATGAGAACTTGTCATATGTAAATGGATGTGTATATGTTTACAAATGAGAACAAAAAGTCACTGTAGCATCTGTATATGTTCACCAGTCAGCCACAACATTAAAACCACTGACAGGTAAAAATGAGTAGCATATACTGTGATGGCAAAACAACTGTGTCAGAGCATCTACAAAACGGCAGGTCTTGTGGGCTGTGGGAAATATTTCAATACACTGTATACCATGTATATTGCTGTATTAACAATAAATATCTCTTGAATCTGAATTAATCTAGAGCTGATAAAAGAGCTTGACATGCCCAGTTGTAATAAGATAACCAATGTAATTCACTTCATTTGTGAGTGAACATGTTTTGGGTTGTTGGTGTATATTGATAAGTAGTTGCTGTAGAAAATTCACTGTTTTTGTTTAACACCAAGTTGTCCTCTCTGAATGATATATGAATGATATTTAGCTTGCATGTCAATGAATGTACATTTAGGTCTGGTGGTGACATCTGTTATAAATCTTTCAAATTCATGAACTATAGCACACATTTCCTTGTATTTGTATTATAGGTGTGTTAGTATGTATGTGTGTATGTATGTAATGTGTATAGAATACAGTAGTTGCTCTAAACATTGTTGTAGTTTTATCAGTTACTTGAATGCTTAAAACACACTGTTTATGCCAGATTAGGTATTCTATCAGGTTAGAAATTAGAATCACTGGCTTACTTCTTAAGCTCATAGAAATGGTAGAAGCTCAATCTTTAATAATGTAATTTTTTTAGTCTTGGGAATGAAGCTACTGTCATTTTGTTTGTTTTAAATATATTTCTTACATCTCATTAGTTCAGGCATTCAAATTTAAGCTTTTAGTGGGCTCTTACTATAATTGCAAGGTACTTGAATCCAAGTGATACTGCAACTGCATCGGTCAAGCTTTTTAATTATATTTAATTTATATGCAGGTTATGTGCTAATTTGAGTATTTGAGTACAACATAATTACATAGTATCTCACAAAAGTGAGTACACCCCTCACATTTTTGTAAATATTGTATTATAGCATTTCATGGGACAACCCTGAAGATATGATACAGCTTGTTTAACAGTGTAAATGTACTGTCCCCTCAAAATAACTCAACACACAGTCATTAATGTCTAAAGCTCTGGTAACAAAAGTGAGTACACCCCTAAGTGTGCCCAATTAGCCATTTTCCCTCTCCGGTGATATGTCACCTATTAATGTTACAAGGTCTCAGATGTGAATGTGGAGCAGGCATGTTAAATTTGGTGTTATTGCTTTCACACTCTCTCATACTGGTCACTGGAAGTTCAACATGGCACCTCATGCCAAAGAACTCTGTCTGAAAAGACTTGTTGCTCTACATAAAGATTGCCAACAAGAGCTGCAGCATGGTGGCCAAGACCATACAGCAGTTTAAAAGGACAGGTTCCACTCAGAACAGGCCTCGCCATGGTCGATCAAAGAAGGTGAGTACAAAGATAAGAATGCCGTGCCCACAGTCAAGCATGGTGATGGGAGTGCCATTTTTTGGGTCTGCATGAGTTCTGCCGGCACTACACAGTTACAGTTCATTGAGAGAACCATGAATGCCAGCATGTACTGTGACATACAGAGCATGATCCTCTCCCTTTGGGAACTGGGTCGCAGGGCAGTATTCCACCCCTCAAAGAAACTGAGGGTAAGGTAAACCCTATTTACCTTAGGGTTTACCTTACCCTCAGATTTTGGAGGAACACAAGGTCTCTAACATTTACCATCTCTTTGATGTTGTAATGGAGGAGTGGAAGAGTATTCCAGTGAATTAAGGCAGTGAAAAGGTTTATATCTTGAGAAAATAAAATAAAATATTTACAAAAATGATGGGGGCGTATTCACAATACTGTAACTGAGCACGGCTTGTGTATGTTAAAGTTCTTAATGAGTGAGCAGTTGGCATTTCTCTAGTCCAAAGCTGAGAATGTAAACCTGTAATCCTGGGTAGCTAGGTAGCAGAAGTCAGAGCAGGTCTGTCTGTGTGGAACACTTTATGACTCCCCACTGAATGAGACCATGTCGTCTTTGTCTTTTCTCTACCTTTCTCTTACCTACATGCCACATTACATTTTGAAGGTGAACCTCATAAATAGTGAAATTGCTTATGAGGATGAATTACCCAGGAGGCTGCTTTGTGTGAGGCTGTCGGTTATCTTAGCATGAAGTCAGGCTTCATTTGACTGGTGTTAGTGGAAGACCACCAGCAGGAGCACAGCAGCCCACTTTCTGCTGGTTTTGCCTCTGTAAAAGCTTAGAACAAAAGCAAAAATGAACAATAGAGAAAAATTCAGATTCCCTTATTGCCCAGAGAAGTCACGCTATGTCATTCCACATGTGCACCTTATGTTTCTTCCCATTTAATCTGTGCCAATAGAAAATATCATGTACAAGCCCAAACCCATGCCAAATTGCTTACTCCTAATGTGCTACAAATGCCTTAACAACATAGCCAACCATAACAAAATTATTTATTTGAGGAATATTTTACTTATAGAACTAAAGGTAAAGACAGGTATTGCAAAATCACAGATTTTTAAAAGTCTCAAAAATATCTTTCTATGTCTTTCTAATGACGTCTTGACGTTTTCCTTCCGTCCAGGTTTGAATGTTAGACTGTTGTAACCTCTTAGCCTATTTCATGCTTCAGAGTTATCTTTGATGGTCGACCACTTCTGGGTGCAGTAACAGCAGTCTTGAATTTCCTTGGATCTTACACAGTTCCTTTTTGTCTTCTTACTTTCATCTAGCCATTACTCTGATACACATTTATTTTGGTCTCATCTGTTCATTTCCCAAACTGTAATCTGGCCATCCTGTTTTTGTGGTTGTGTCTTACTTTGTAGCCTCTGTTCATGAACTCTTCTGCAGATAGTAGTCTCAGCTGTTCAGATCTTCTTTAGCCTGCTAGCTTTTTTGTGATTACAAAGCTTCTTCTTAATGATATTCTAGAAAGTTTATTCTACAGTTATTCTAGTTTTGGTTATCCTAAGTTTTGACTTACGTCACATATGGTTTAATTTCTGTTTTTCAGACTCACAGTATCTTGCTTGACTTTCAACATTGGCATCTACAGAAAATGGTAGAAACAATTCTTGGTGTCTTATGGCTGTACTAATGAAGCAATTAAATACACTTGAATAATCACAAACATCTGTGAAGTCAATTGTTCCAAACATTATGGTTTCCTGAAAGTAGGGGGCTGCTATAAAAAATGTTTAATATTTACCACATGCTGAAACTGAAATGTATGCACATAACTGTGTAAAGTCTGGAATGTGCACTTTACATGTGAATTGTTTGATTTAAAATTATACACTTAGTAGCAAAGGGGCAAATCAAGCTATAAATCTGATCACAAATCTGTCTAAATCTGTGTTAGTGAGCACTTCTCATTTGCCGATATAATTCATCCCACCTCACATGTGTGGAATAACAAGGTGCACAGATGTGCCTTAGACTGCCCACAATAAAAGGCCACTCTGAAATGTGCAGTTTGATCACACAGCACAATGCCACAGATGTTGCAATGTTTGAGGGAACATGTAATTGGCTACTGACTGCAGGAATGTCACCAGCTCAAGACCTCCACATCCCGCATGTTCACCTCAATGATTGTCTGAGACGAGCCACCCGGACAGCTTCAGCACCAATCAGTTTACATAACTGTCAGAAACCATCTCAGGGAAGCTCATCTGCATGCTCTTTGCCTCTTCAGGGTCTGGACCTGACTGCAGTTTGTCATTGTAACAAACTTGAGTGGGCAAATTTTGATGACAAATTTTCTCTCAGGTGAAATTTCCGGATGAACCTAAAATGCACTTTGACAGGTGAACTTAATGTGACCTTCCCTAAATGTTTGAATGTGCATGTCCAACTTTTCAGAGTTTCAGTACTTTTTACACAACTTGCTGTTCTCTAACAAGGAGCTTATCTGCAAAATTCAGAAAAGTTGTTTGATCCATGAATCGACTGAATTCTTGGTTCAATCAGAATTACTATTTAAACAGTCCTCCTCATCTTGCTGTTCACATTTTGACATCATGAGACCAAAATGACACCTAACAATTGATCAACAGTACTTACTTGGCTTAACAGGCTTTAAACAGATGGAAGTGGCCACTGAGCTTCGAGCGCACAGAGAGTCATCAGCAGGTTGCAACAGAGATTCAGAGAGACTGGACGAGTCACAGAACAGCATAGAAGTGGACGTCCTTTGGCCACATTCCACACTGATGACCGCTTCATTGTGAACAGTGCCCTGTAGGACCGGCTGATGAATGCCACTCAACAACAGGCACATTTAAAGGAGGTGAGAGGCACCCAAGTGTCATATCAGACGATTCAAAACCATTTTACATCAGTGGTCTGTGTGCTAGACAACCTGTACTGTACTGTACTGTACCAGACTTGTGTTAGCTATATGCTGCTAATCATTCATGTTATAATTATTTGCCATCATTACATGCAAGAGTTCAATCTTACAGCAAAATTTGTGTTATGTTGTGTTCAGAGGAACAGAATCCTGACGTAACTCGAGGACGCCCTGTATATATATTCTTTCCAGTTCATCAGGAATGAACCCAATGCCTTGTATTATTTCTTTTAGATGATTTTGAACACACTGATGGGAGAATGTGTGCTTTTCAGATTTGAATAAGCTGATTTCAATGTGTGAAAACATTCATTACTGTACATGCTTTGATTTTATGAGCAGAAAAGGTTTGATAAGGTTTTATACAGAAAAAAATGTCCTAGAACTTGGTCTTCTTAGACATTTAGAATCGGAGGTGTTTGCATTCAGGTAATTCTTTTCTTTACTGAATTCTACATAAACCGTGTTGCAATTTGAATGAATAGTTGAAGGCCATAATGGATCAGAGGGTCAAAATGTCAAGTCAAGAAATGGAGAAAAAGGTTTTTTTAAGTTTATAAAGTCCAAAGCACATGTCTGTGCAACAAAAGCCTTGAGGAGTTCATGATAACACAATGGAGCTAATTTTCAGAAGTCCAAGAGATGACTGAGAGCTAAAGATGAAATGTTCATGGTCGGCCAATTATGTTACATATATGCAAAATATGCAGTGAAAAATCTCAACTGGCCATATGCCACAACTGAAATCATATGCATGAATGCCAGTGCATGGTAATATTATATTACTGTGAAATTAAACAAATAAATGCTTAAATGAAACACTTTAACCACTAAATGCTCTATGGTGTTTATCAGTAAATGATCTGTTATGTATATGTAACATAAAAAAACATGCATGATATTTAGCAATTTGATCTTTACTGGACTGAAATTAGCATTTTTTCCATTATTTTCAAAAAAGGGAAAGTTTAGGACTTTGCAGGTAAGTGGACAATGCATTACCTTGGCAACATCAAGGATAAAATAATTGTCTGTAACTTTTTTAAAAAAGTGTTTTTTGTGGTTTCTCGTGTTGATGGAATTGAATAAGGAAAAAAACAACACTTCCTGAACATGTAGAAGCACTTATTTAAGCAACAGCAAGTTTATTTGCAGTCTGTTCCTCAGGAATACATTTCTTTTGATTGCCTTCCATGTTCCTCTGTCAGTCGAGGTTCAGGATGACAGAGTGGTCAGTGGGCCAGGAACAGGACACAGCTGCAGGGATATGGGATAGGGCCAAGGCCTCCTGCCTCGTCTCTCAAATGCAAGGGTTTAGGAGTGGAGTCTGACCAAAAGAGAAGCGGGAGGGCTGGGCCACTGGGACAGCGGGGGCACAACCTGTCAGAAGTGGCAGTGCCATCCCACTCATTGGGAGATTGCAATAACTGAAAGTGACTTTCATAAGTTCCACTTCATATGATCTTACTGCCTTGCCTTCAGTGAAAAATAATGACCCTAGATGTCACTGTTTTAAGAGGAATGGCAACATTCTTTAAAGTTGCCATATAACAGATAAAACAGATAAATTGCATTGATGCACAACAGCATTACATTCAGGTATATCTGCATTTGCCCTGCTTGCACATTGCAATGGGATGTATGTCCTTTTTCTGAACAACAGATCTGTTTAATTTTGACCAGCACCTATCATCAAGTATGTGGTCATTTCACCATCTCATTCCAAAAGCATTAGCATTAATATGGAGTTTGGTTACCCTTTTTTTAAATTCCTCAATTGTTCTTAGAAATAATTTTGCAAGCCTTTGTTTTGTTTGTCTGAAGGAAAAATGGACATTTGTGAAGTCAGGCCCTAATGTTGCATGAAAAACGCATTCTTGCATTCGCAGTGGAAGTTCATCTTATAGGTGTTCAGTTGGGTTGAGGTCAATGTCAGATCATCAGACCATGTCAGTCTGGACCTTATTTTATCAACAGGGGTCAGTCATGCTGGAAAAAGTAAAAAGCTTGTCACAAATGTTTGCCACAAATTTGCACGCATATGATTTTCTTTAATGCTTTAATGTATTCTGTGTGCATTCTCATCACAATCACCCAACCCAAATGTGTCTGTCAAACTAAAAATAAGATTGAAATGACCTTAATTGCACTTGCCTAATAATGCGTCTCTTCATGATCTGACTGTTGATTTGCTGCCTAATATATCCCAGCACTTGACAGGTGCCACTGTAATGAAATAACTAGATAATCTATGTTAGTCACAACTGACAGTGGTATTAATATTGTGGCTGATTGGTGTATGGTTCTTATTTCCTCATCATCTCTTTGTTATGCTGAGCTTAAAGTGTTTGAATAAAGCTCTTTTTTGCATTTTTATTATTTTAGGGAAAATGATTGGAGACAAATGTTGTTGTTGACGTTGGCTCCTGCGTCTGCAGCTCCACGGGTATGCAGTTCATCCACTACATCTAATTTGAGAACAAATTCCTGCTGTTTTGTCGCTACTGTGACATCTCTGTCTCAGACGTTCCTAGAAGGCAGGAGGGGCTCTTTGCTTATCTGATTGCGACTGTAATTGCACGTGACAGAAAACCATCACCAAGTCATCCATCAGCTGGGATCCATGGGAGGTTTAACAGATTTTCATTTTCCCCCGTTTTGCGAGACGCATAGGTGGGGTAAGCGCCAGTCCAAGCTGAGGAAAATGAGTTTAATGGGAGATATCACTGGCACTGCATGATGTAGTAGCATCCATCAAGCCTCTGGCTATACTTATTTCCTCCCTGCGTCTTCTCTGATTGGGGAATTGAGTTTTTTTTATACAGTTCTGTACTGTACTCTTCAGGTATAAACGTCTTATATGCTACTCTCTTTTTTTTATATCATTATTATTGTTATATACAATTAAACAAAAATAACAAGTTTAGTTAGTTTAGTTAAATGTTGTTTTGTCTAAAAACCATAATTATTAGAACAAACAATAGGTTAGTTTATTAAATGTCAACTCTTATCCCTTTTAAAAATTCAAATTTTGTAAATGCTGAATTCAAAACTGTATTCAAACATTTTGACATCCCTGGTAAAATATTACTTTTTTTGGTTGTACACATCCTTTTCAGAGATCTCACACTTCCGCACAACTTAAACCACAACAACTGACTATTAGATTAATTTAAAAATATATATATAATAATTCATACATTATAAAAAAAAACAGAAAATAAAATATCTGACATTTACCAACTGCATCAGTCACCACTGACATGAAATCCACCTTTCTAATAATGTGTAGGTTCCCTCATGATCTGACTTTATTTGCTGCATGACATACCCCTCCCCTTTACAGCTGCCACTGTAAAGAAATAACTAGATAATCAATGTTAGTGTTATCAACTGTCAGTGGTTTTAATGTGGCTGGTCAGTAGCTGCAGTGTATGTACAAAAAAGTAAAAACAAAACCCAGTAGGATATGACCCTTTAAATTTTTAAATTCTCTATTTCAACCTAGGAATTACGCTGATGTTGGGTGCTTGAAATGCACTAAAATTAGTTTTAAAAAGTCATTAACTTTAATTTAAAATTAGTTGACTGGTTCTAAATGTCTAAAATGATGCTGCTACTACAAAAACAAATATTTCCAATAATATACATAAGGCAGTGAGAAATAAAGACTGCACAAATTGCTATTCACGGTCAGTGGTCATTCAAATACAATGAAAATGCTTTAATTAGTTTCTTTTCATTATTACAACCACTTTATCCATTTCAGTTCACAGGGAAGCTTGAACCAATTCCAGCTGACAGGGCAAAGCAATCTACACGCTGAAAGGGGGGCTAACCTATTGCAGGGCAACAGAGAGACAGACAACCATTTACACACAGGCAATAATAAAAACAGTCAACCTAAACCGCAAGCATTTGGACAGTGTGAGGAAACCCACACAGGATGAGTTTTAAACTCCACACAGGATCCGTGGCCAACCTGGGGATCGAACCCAGGACCTTCTTGAAATAAGGCGAGAGCACTAATGGGTAGACATCATGAATTTATTCAACTATATTGTTGCAACCAAAAAATGTTTTGACATTTTAAATACAAAAGATTTTTGTTAAATAATTGCAGGCAAATGTACATCAGTGTGCATTTTCTTGTTTAACTTTACTGCATATTCACACAAACACATCTTTCCTAATGAAATACAGAATACATCTTAGCACAGCAAAGTCCTTTTTTTGGTTCTGAACAAAAGCATTTGTCTGTAAACCTGCCTACGTCTCTCTCCGTGTTGTGGCTTCTTTTTTGTCTTAACATTACACAGGGGAATGAGTGAAAGGAACAGATGTATTAATAGAAAGATAATCTCTGTTCGCTTTGACAATCCAATGCCCTTCGATGGAGCAGGCATGGCACAACCAAGCAGTGTATTTCTCATCATGGTCTTAATTAGCTGTCACAATATGGCCGAGAGGGATCTTGAAAGTGATGGTTTCATTGTCATCATCATACCACAGATTGTTGTGTTGTGTGACGGCAATGTCTCAGTATTTTTTCCATTCTTAGTGACCTCATGGGACGTTCTTTCCTACATGAGGGAATGGGAGTGGAATAATGGGTTAAAAGGAATACTTTCTGAAATGCAGATCTTACTGGTTCCCTCAGCACAACCAGTATGACTCTGCCATACATGCAGACCTGCCTGCTCTGGCAATTTTAATCAAAGCTGCTGTTCAGGTTGTGAGTGATAACATTTCACACTCCTGAGGAGAGAGCAGGAGCCTTGTGGTGGTAATTAAAAAAAGGGAAAAAAATGAAATTATTCAGATTAATGCTGGATGAAACATTTCCCCAAATAGAACCTGTCTCTAATTCCTGCATATTTTTAAACCACCCAGTTACTGCTGCTAACAGCCGACATTCTTCTATGTGCTATGATTGTGTTTAACTTATTAGTTTCCTTATTAAAGTTATGTTTTCTCACATCTCAACTGGGAATGAGATGTGATGTTTCTTCAGTAAACTTTACAGTAAGCTTGGTCACCACACTGGGCTATTTCCTGTTTTTTAATCATTTCTTTTTTGTATGAGAATGAAGGTGAATCAAATCTGGCCTGTAACTCCGAAGGGCTTTGAGGTCCATGTGCTGTGTGTCTCACTCCATTACAGGGTTCAGCCCAGTTCCTTCTGCCTCATTTGCGGCTTGATTGGTGCAGGGAACAAGGATAAAGGCCAAACCATTTCAGCCTGATTCATTCTGATAATGAACGGGATCCATAATTAGTAAGGGGATAGCCTGTGTGTGTGTGTGTGTGTGTGTGTGTGTGTGTGTGTGTGTGTGTGTGTGTGTGTGAGCGAGCGTGTGTGTGTGTGT
>JBBIGC010009502.1:0-13333 GCA_037576955.1 Lepidarchus adonis | reverse complement strand
ACACACACACACACACACACACACACACACACACACACACACACACACACACACACACACACACACACACAGTGAGTCAGCATGTAGATCCCAAGGTCAGGTTCTCTGAGTTGAGCCACAGGTTCAGTGCTGCAGAAGAGCAGCGCTCACTCACTTCCCGTCCAGAAAGTCCATCAGCGGCCGCAGCACATTGTCCGAATCGGCCTCCACCTGGTTGCGGTTGTTGGCGTTGACCGGGCCTTTGATCTGGTACAGCAGACTGGCCATCTGCCGCATGCACTCATCTATACGGGTCTGAAAGCTGCACAGACACAGAGATATCAGCTAATATTAATAATTATAGTAATAATAATAAGATAATAAGATAAACAACAAGTGATTAAACTGAATTAATAAAATGTATTTCCAAATAAAAGTGATTTTTTTTTTTTTTTTTAAATACACCGATCACCCATAACATTAACACCATCATTTCATGTGGTGCCTGTCAGGGTTAGGATATTTTAGGCAGTAAGTGAACAGTAAGTTCTTCAAGTTGATATGCTGGAAGCTGGAGCATAAGCATCTTAGGCCTTATTGTGAATGAAGCATCTCCAGAACAGCAGGTCTTGTGGACTGTTCCAGTTTTGCAGTAATTAGTACCCAATTGTACCTGTTGTACAAAATGTTAATGCTGAAATGGCTCAGAACACACCACAGTCAGACCTGCTTACTTTCTGGCAGATGGTTTTAATATTATGGCTGATCAGTGTTCATATTACAGGGGGTCCTCGACTTACAACGTGTGTCATAATGTAAATTGAAACCCTTACATAAGAATCTACCGTTTTGCCCTGGAGTCATTCTTCTGTCAGTCCATGAGGGGGAGACATTCACCAACCTGAGGCTCCGTATTGTGTTTTGTATAGCATTTTATGTACTTTCACTTTAATTTCTCACACCATTAAAAAAATTTTTTTTTAAAAAACGGGGTTTGGGGCAGTGTCGCAAGCACAAATTTTCACAAGTTGAGTACATGGTAAGTCGAAGACCTTCTGTATTTTTGTGTTATTATTGCAAATTCTATTTAGAGATGTAATAATGTCAATGTAAAATTGTCAGGGTAATTTATCATTTATAATATATTTTTATATATGGTTCTATTTAGATTTACCAAGCATTAATTAAATAATATATTTTTAAAAATATATGTTTGGTGCTGCACAGGGGGTGCTGCACAAAAGTCAAAACTCAACAGAAAAGTGCTTATTTCACTAGCTGCATTTTCCACAGGATTTCCATTTACCCACAAACTGAAAACATCCAGGTCACCCACAGCGATGAAATGTTCATTCCTGCTCATGGAAGAAGATGGAGGTCACTGGCGTAATGAACACTTACGTGTTGGCAAACGTGGAGCTCAGTTCATCCAGCACATTGTTCAGCTTCACCTGCAGCTCATTCAGGATATCACTGGCTTCTGAGTCCATCTACATACACACACACACACACACACACACACACACACACACACACACACACACACACACACAATGAAGAGTACGGCAACACCAGCACTAACAAATACCCCAAGGTGTCGTTTCTCTCCTGGTGCTGGTCCAACTGCCTATATGATGTCACCCGACTATGTGAGCAATTCTAGAATTTTTTTAAAGGGTGGCAATTACTTTTTCACACAGGGCCAGCTATGCTTGGACAGCCTTTTATCACAGTCATAAACGAATTGCATTTATTCGAGTTATCTTTGTCTAATATTAAAATCTGATCTGAAACTTGAAAGAATGACAAATGCAAAAAAAGAAAGAAAAACAACACTTTTTCACAACACTGTATCTATCCATCTTTTCATGTGTCAGTCCATAGTTCTGTCTATCTATTGATCTGTCAGTCTATCTACCAAACTTAACATCTACTCATCCCTCTATACGTCTATCTTTACCCACCTACCTGTCTGTCTGTACGTCCATCCATCCATCTTTCTACCCCATCTGTCCGTCTATCTATTCATCTGTCCGTCTATCTATCTATCTGTCCGTCTATCTATCTATCTGTCCGTCTATCTATCTATCTGTCTATCTATCTATTCATCTGTCTATCTATCTATTCATCTGTCTATCTATCTGTCTATCTGTCTATCTATCCATCCATCCATCCATCCATCCATCCATCCATCCATCCATCCATCCATCTGTCTCGTCTGTCTGTCTATCTATATGTCAGTCTGTCCTTTCATCTATCTGTTCATCTATCTACCATCTATTTATCCAGCCGCCTATCTATCGATATGTCAATCTACAGAATCTACTCAACCATCTATCCAAATACTCATCCCTCTATACGATTATCTACCCACCTACCTGTCTGTCTTTCCATCCATCCATCCATCTATCTATGTCTGTCTAGTCTTCTATCTTTTTTTATGTTTTGTCTGGCTGTCTGTCTGTCTGTATATCCGTCTATCTATTCATCTATTTTATCTATCCATCTATGTATCTACCCATCTATTTATGTACTGTAATTCTGTATCCCCCCCAATGAGCGATAAGCCCTCAGGTAGGGAGACAGCTGGAGAAAACCTGGTGAACACACACTCAGTTAATGATTAGTCTGTGTCTAACACATGTGAAGCCCACTGCCCAGTCTGCTCACACCCACCTGTTTACTGTCAGACACCACCTTCAGGGAGAGAGAAGTAAAGACACATTTAATTACTCACACAGCACCACCACACCCGGCCAAGAACTTCAAGAACTGACTCTCGCTGCCTAATATACCCCACACCTCTGACAGGTGCCACTGTAATGAAACAACTAGTCAATGTAGTTCGCTTCACCTGCCGGTGGTGTAAACATTACGGCTGCTTGGGGTAAGGACTATGTCAATAAGGTGTAATGGACCCATCATATCTTTATTGGTCTTCTGAGAGAGAAAGAACGGTGAAAAGCAGGGAAAACGTGTAAAAACACACAATATTTTTTGTGGTGAAGTTAACCGTTTAGCTGGATATGCTGAATTCCTCTGTATATTTATTTGTTTTGTTTATTTGGTGACATTAAGTTGGTTTAAGCAGAAACCCACCTTCTCTTCATCAGGCTATTGAAAAGAATGAGAAAAAGATAAAAATGAACCAACCAGCTACACACGTGAGGTGGGGGGTTGGGGGTCTAAAGCCTTTAGCATTGTATAAATCTATTGCACATACAAAATCAACAAACAAACAAACAACATCCTTTTATCCAATGTATTGGATCCAAACTCGTGTATTGTCTTTCGCATGTGCGCACCAGTGCTAAAGGCCCTGAATGGACAGGAAGGGCATTGTGGGTAACCAGTGGTTAGAACGGCTTTGCACATACAAACCCAAATCATTCATACTGCATAATGTTCACCTTCCAGTGATAAGGTAGAATTCACGCTGGTGCAGCTGAGTGGAGAGTATGAGAGGGAGAGTGTGTGTTAGTGTCGTACTGGTTAAAGGAGCAGTTTGGCAAAAAATCGAGATCCCATTTAAGACAAAAGCCGTCCATCAGCCACCATGTTTGGAAGTCGACACCCATTAAACAACAGAAAGTCGGTGCTGCCACAGCCATACGTAATCAAGAGTCCAGGTCAGGGTACAGAGGGTCTTCAGGTTACGTCGGAGATCTGTTCCTTCGAACGAGACGTAACACGATTTTCACCATAAGACAAAACCCACTTATATAAGCACCTACGTCACATGGAGCACATACACAGCAGTAACAATTCCTGACTTTTATTCCTGTGGTAAATATGTAAATAAAATTAAACACATGGAGCACAGCAGTAATGAAGTGAAATAGTTCCTAACCTTAACTGCACTTCTGTGGTAAAAAAAAAACAACAAAAACTCAGAAGAGTCTGCCTTACGGTTGGCAGCCGTAAAGAAGGGCAAAAACTTTCCAAAAAAAACAGAGAGTGAATGAAGCAGAATTCAAAATGGTAAATGAACAACACCCTCTTCATATAGCGTTGTGTGACAGCACATGCTCGTCTCTGGATGGCCCTTTCTCCCCCCCATCACTTAAAGTGAGACACAAACCAGAATTTGCAGCTCCTCTGTCCATAATTCATGAAGGAAGATCATGATGACCTTTAGCCTCCCAGTGCTGATTGCATGGTCTGATTGGGGGAGTCCAAGCCAGTGGGTGAAACTAAATTGGGGAGAAAACCAGGAAATTCTCCTCTCCCCCAAAAAAACACATCAGCAAGTTTGTGTGTGTGTGTGTGTGTGTGTGTTTTAGGCCTACAGTGATGCATCTCGGGTGACCAACCACATTCTGGAAAATCTGTTTTCGCTGAACTTCTCCTTTAATCAACAAAAGTGAGGATGAACACACCAGAGGCCGTGGCCCTGGGACCATGATGGTGTGTGTGTGTGAGTGTGTTGGGTTTGAGTGGAGGAATGAGGGGAAGGAACCGACATCGTCAACTACAGATGAAAGACGCTCAAAACAGGAATCCCATCATTAACAAACCTTAGCCAACTCCTCCCCTTCCTCCTCCTCTTCATCACTGTCAAAGAGCTGAGAGAAGGAGGAAGGGAAGGAGGCAGAACACACTTCTGTCAGCCAACCACTAGAGTGCGCTCTAAACACACTAACACTATCGAACTGCTAAATTGTGATGATACTAGAAGGAGAATTACATATTTATCCAGCAGAGGGCGCTGTGGGACACAGTACAAGTAAAACACAATAATCTCATATTCCAACAAAATCTCAATAAATATATTCTTGTCTAAATCTTAGAATTAGAAGTCTTAGAATAATTTCTCATATCTTATTCAACAACGACAAGCAGTGTTAACTGACATATTATAAATGACATTAAATTACATACAATTATTACATGATATAAACCGTAATTCCCCATTTAAAATAATGTTTTGAAATGTTACTTCCCTAAAATCAACTATTATGAATTCTAGATATTTATTTTACTAGAACATTCTGGATATTAATATTATATAAACATCAGTCTAGATAATTTTATTCCCAATACGGATTTAAAGGATATGCTTTCTTTACCTTATTATAGTTCATAACGTTAAATATAACATTATTTTATTTAATTCTGGACACTTTTATTACAAAGTTATTCTGAATACTAATTTATCTGACCTTCAGTCTAGATCATCATTCTACATAATTGTATTAGCACATCATGTTAATAGAAAGTTTTTCTGGATCTAAATTTTATTTAAACTTCATTCTCAATGTGCTGCAGCTTTCTGAGTTATTGTAAAATTTTCTCTTTATCATTCTGAACACATGTAATGTCATACAGTAGCAGCGTTATTATAATTATAATATATATGCATATGCATACATGTGAGCACATGGATGCATATGTAGAGTTTACACTTCAGACCCACCTGGAGCCCAGTGCTGTCGCGCTACAGAGGAGAAAGAACAGAAAGACCATGATGGTTCAGTACAGACACAAACAGCAGCTGTTCACATCTGGAGAAGTGTCACATGTGATACAACAGCAGGACGCAGGGCAGAGACTTGTGTGTGTATTGAATTACCTGTCATATATGACTGTAATAACTGGAAAATTAACTGATAAATAAAAAAACTGTTATGCTTCTTTAATAACATACTAACTGTAATAAATAACTAATAACATATTTAAGTTATTACAGTTTTTAATAAGTAAAAACTGTAATACTAATTGCAATAAATAACAAATAACTGTTATACTACTGTAATAACTAATACTAACTGAGGTAAATAAAAAATAACTAATAACTGTTATACTACTGTAATAACTGTTATATTAACTGTAAACACTAATAACTAATAACTAATATTAACTGTAAATACCAATAATAACTGTAATAACTGAAATAACTAATACTAACTGTAATAACTGACAAATAACTAATAACTGTTATACTACTGTAATAACTAACTAACTGTAATAAATAACAACTTATATTACTGCAAAAAATAATAATATAACTGGTAACAAAAACTGTTATACTACTGTATAAATAACTAATAACTACTATTAACCATAAAAACTGTAATAACTAATAACTGATAAATAACTAAAAAGAGTTATACTATTGTAATAACTAATACTAACTAACAACTGTAATAACTAATAACTGTAATACTACCTGTACTAAATAACTATTAAGCGTAATAACAAATGGAATAACGGTAATGCTAACTGTAATAACTAATACACATACTGTAACACTAATAACTGAAATGCATAACTAATATATATAATGATTGTAATACATAACTAATAACTATTATAAATTACCATAACTAATAACCAATACATTACTGTAATTACTAATAAATAGCTGTAATAATGGTAATACTAACAAAAAATAAACTGTAATAAAGACAATTCTGTAATTACTGTAATAATTATATCAGTAATTACTGTAATAACTGTAAAATGTGTAAATATTTACAAAAACAAAAACTTTCTGGATAAACAGATCTGTGGTTCACCAGTGATTCAGATTTAGTCTCACTATGTGTGTGTGTTCCCTCAGGAATCCCTTTCATGTAGTGATGCCACTGTGTGTGTCTCTCAGCCTCCAGAGTAAGGACACACACTCCAGTTCACTAATCCCACTGTAATCAGCCTCTAACACACCCTCACACCCTTCACACACACAGCTTAGGCTTTAGCCCCCATATCTCTCTCTCTCTCTCTCTCACTCTCTCTCTCTCACTCTCACTCTCACTCTCACTCTCACACTCTCTCTCACTCATACTCTCACTCTCTCACTCATACTCTCACTCTCACTCTCACTCTCACTCACACACTCACACACTCACACACTCACACACTCACCAAAGCTCAGGTACCGAACCTACTGTTACTCCACACGTCTGCTCTCTAACACTGGGGGTCTGAGAATAAACACACTGCCTCACAGAACACGCTTAATCTGCCATTTTCTACATCAAACTCTACTTACTGTCCGATTAAAACATTAAACATCAGTCACACACTAAACAGTGTGTCCTCTGCGTTTTACTCATCTATGACACCTGTGAATGGGCTGCACCCGCCTGCACCCCGGATGCAGTGTGGGTGAATCTGAGGTGTGGATGTGGGAGGGGGAGTGTGCTGTTTACTCACTCACCCCTCCCACATTTACCTGTTGGTCCTGGGGATTGTACTAGCAACCTTCTGACCACAACACCACCTCTCCAACCCTGAGACCGCTGCTTCTCCCGGGGCCATAACTTTTGCACAGGCATCCTGAACCTTACTTATTGGACATGTGGACGCAATGTAGAAGAAGCCAGGGAATCCCGGCAGCTACAATAACTACCATCATTCAGTACCAGTCAAAAGTTTGGACATGCCTACTTTTATGTGTATTTCTACAATCTTCCACATTCTATAGCAGGGGTGTCCATATCTGGGCCTGGGCGTCCAGTGTCCAGCACAATTTGTCAGTTATCCTCCTCACACACT
Source organism: Lepidarchus adonis (assembly GCA_037576955.1). Lineage (NCBI taxonomy): Eukaryota > Metazoa > Chordata > Actinopteri > Characiformes > Lepidarchidae > Lepidarchus > Lepidarchus adonis. The sequence continues at coordinate 5,854 of JBBIGC010009502.1, read as the reverse complement.
CCCTACACCTGCCAGTGAACAGGTGAGCAGAACCAGGTGTGTTTTTCATACTTTTATACTTTCATTTATGAAATAAATATGAAAAATTACTTTAAGAACGCAAACGTTTGGCTGGTACAACACACCTGATAACTAAAAACAGTAACGACTCGAGGGCGCAGTAGAAAAGGGTGAGGAGTTACATTTACACCAATCAGCCATAACATTAACACCACCTGCCTAATACTGAGCAGGTCCCCCTCATGCTGCTTTCTATCAGAGCCTGTGGGTTTAGATCAGACAGACGGGCTAGCCGTTGTGCATCAGTGAGCCTTGGGTGCCCGTGACCTGTAATCACTATTGGTGATAAACTACTGCACACTTGGAACCCTCCAAAAGGCCTGGAGATGCTCCAGCCACCACAACTTGGCCTCAGATCCTGCAAGAACTGACTGTTCACATGCTGTCTATTATATCCCAGGTGAAATATCTAGACGCCAATGTTACTCACTTCACCTGACAGTGGTTCTAATGTTTTGGCTGATCAGTATACCTAAAGTCCACTAAACCCATCTCACAGACCTGCTCCTCCTCGGTCTCCAGCTGCCAGCCATGGATGAACAGAGAGGTGACATCACGACAAAGACAATGAGTCATCAGCTCAATTCTCATCTAAATGAAACATGACCTCTGCTAATGCTCTAAGTGTCTGTCTATATCTTTCAGAGACAATTTAAATGAATGAGACACTTTTCACTCACACACACACACCCACCTCCACCTCCTTTTCCTCCTCAGGGTCCACTGTCTCATCCAGCTTGGACATGGAAGAGAATACCACTGTTTACAGCCACAGTCACAGATTCTTGACAAAACACTACATAATGACTGGCATGAGAACGTTGTGGTTTGGTGTGAAGTGCTCCATTCTTGTTTACAGTAGAGGTGATTGGAACCAGATGTCCTGTTCCTCCTTCACACATGAAACAGTGATGCTACCTGAAGCTTGGGACATTGTTCTACCAGAGTTTGGAGAAGCTTCTGGGTCTAAAACTAAGGATATTACTACATGGAACTAATTTTACAGCCAACTGATAGATCATTCGAGCTCTAATAAACACTCATCTAGTCTTTACAGGTGCCAGTCTCTGCTCTAGCTCTAAGGAAACAACCCACACTCTAGAAACTTTACCATCATTCACACCTACACACAACTGGCTGTCGATAAAAGTGTAAATCTCTGCTCTAGCTCTAGGGAGGCAACCAGCACTTTAGAAACTGTACCGTCATTCACACAGGCTGTCGATAGGAGTGTAAATCTCTGCTCTTGCAATGATTCAGTTCAATTACAATTCTTTAACACTGAAATTGCTAAAGCCCTCATGAAGAGTGCCCCCTTATTGCCCGTCCACAAGACCACACCCTCTGTCAGCACCATTAAAGTGAAAGTGACTATTTTGTCATTGTGAACACATCACAGCATAGTGCACAACAAGGAAATGTGACTTCTGCAACACACCGGCACATGATAGCGGGCAGCTATTAACAGTGTCCGGAGACGGGACCTTGCTAAAGGGTACCTCAGTGGTGCTTAGGCATTCGGGACTTGAACCTGCAACCTTCTGATTCCAGGGGCAAGGTCCTTACCATTAGGCCTCCACTGTCCCAATAAGACGTATTGTTACAAGGCAATCCTAACTGGATTGAAAGGTTGAAGTTCCAAGCCTAGGAACCCTAGATACCGTCCCGTATGCCCCACATGTGGATGGGTTAAAGGTCATTCTTTGGGGTGCAGTTTGTTAGAGGGGTACGTTCACAATCGTAAATAGTCACTTTCAGTGTCAGTGGACAGTGTGCTCTGATTGATTGTAATACACGCACTGACACTGACATAGCCGTTTTAAACCGAGTGGAAAATACAGAGAGTCCACAGGTCAGGTCGGACTTGACGTACGACGTTTCGTGGTTACGTCGCCATCTCCCCAAAATGTATTAAGAACGTCTTGTTCCGTTATTCTGACATACAGCTTTTGAGACTTAAAAACAAAGTTCACGTGAAAAGTAGTTGGTGAGCAGAGCGGACGAATACATTGCCAGTTTAAGGCTTGTGCTAATTTGCATATCTTTAAGGTAAAAGGGTTAAGGCTTATGGCGAAATTCATGTTACGTTGCGCTGTTGCCATAAGTCGAGGACCTATTATATTTTTTGTATTTTTTAATTATTGTAAAATTATGTATTTTGTATTACTATGCACACAGGAACACTTCAACTTAAGATAATATTGTTGTTTATGGGGGGCAACATTTCTAAAAAAAAAAAAAAAAAAAAAAAAAAAGAAAAGAAAAAACAATTTAGAATGCAGTAATCATGCTAAAGAAGGGGACGGGGTCGTGGGCGGGCAGAAAGATGGAGGCAGGTATTCTGGTCTGACTGACAATTACTTTTAAAAAATAAAAGAATTCAATATAATTTTTGTAATTAGTTTGAATAAAGAATTTTGGCTCCGAGCACCAAACAGAAGATGTACGTTATAAACTATTCAGACATTCCAACATTGATGCAACTGAATCATTCCCTGTGCAGTTTTATACCCCTAGCTGTTTTTTCAAGCAACTCTAACACACACTGTGCGTACCCTCGCCTCCTCTGTAGCAACCTGAGGATGAAAATGCAAATGTAATATTTCTAGAAAAGTGGCTGTAATGGAAACAATAAGGATCAAAATAAGAAAAACAGAACTCAGAAAAGCTCAAACTTAGTTTAAAATGGGATAGTGACCATAACAATAATACAAAATCTGGAATTAGTTTTTTATTTCAATAATCTTATTTTTCTTTGTTTTACATTTCTCAAAATTCTACAACTTCTTGTTGATTTCTGTGTTTAAATCAAAATATACCCTGGCCTACCCTATAGTAATATGTCTGGGAATCTGAAATATTTGTATTTAAATACAGAAAAAAAACTACGTTTAAAAATTTTGAGAACGATAACACAGATGAGTGTGTTTCGTCAAATCCAGATTACAAATACAGAGGCTTTTGGAAATACAATGACCCCTTGTTTGACGAATAATGATACATCCTTTAACCTTGACCTGAGTCCCACTACTCCAACACAGTAAAAAGATTTCCCATTTACACTCTTATCTATGGTCAAACTTGAGTATTTTGGCATTAATCATATTTTTGTAGCTTCATTTACTTTATTATTGAGGATATATATTAAATCACATATTTTACAAAATATAGTATTTAAAAAAAAGTATTCTCATTATTGCAACATTGTAATGGTAATTACCTTACTTTCTTTTCTTAGAATTAACATGTTAATAAATAAATAATAAAAAGTATTTAATATTAATAATAATGTTTTTCTATTTTAAAATAAAAAAGAAAACATAATAACAGTACGGAGAAACACATGTATTGATAACAGCTATAAAATCCTTCATTTGTGTATCCAGAACAATTTATTTAATTTCCACATGGATTAGAAAGTTGCCAGAGTGAAGAGTGAGTGAAGTGCTACCACACAGAGAAAACACCAGCAGAATTGTTTTTAACTTCAATGACACATGGGTGTACAGTCGCCTCTGAATCAATTTATGGGGCCTCCTCCACACCATGGGCCCCAGGAGTTCCATCACTGCCTCTAGCTGCCAGGAGTACACCCTTATCCCGCTGCGAGAAACCCAGTCAATCTGACAGGACTGGCCAAACCATATAGATATATACAGATTAATTTCTCTCTCTCTTTTCTCAGAACAAGCTTGTCCTTCTTGCTGAGTTTTCCTACCTGTTTGGCCCCCATCGACTCAAACATCTTCTCAAGCTGAACACGCAACTGCTGCACGTTGTTCATCAGGACGCATGGCTGGAAGAGCGAAAATAAGAGTGAAGTAGGAAAGAACAAAACAAATTCATAGAAAACAATAGAAAATGTGCGTGTGTGGGAATGACTTACAATCTTTTCTTTATCACAGTAGGAGGGGAAGCTTTTCTTCAGAATGGCACTGTACTGCAGGAGCACTTTGGCAATCGTCTGGTGTGTAAAAAAACAAAACAACGCACAAAATAGCATATTGTGATAATACTGCTGCATACACTGTGATTACATACATTGCAATATATGATAATATATATATAGGCAGCACTTATTGTAATCATGTCGTGTGTGTGAATTCTTTTTTAAAAGGATGTCCTAATTTTTTCACATTACTGTTATACAGTGAGGCAAAACAGTATTTAGTCAGCGACCAATTCTGCAAGTTCTCCCACTTAAAAAGATGGCAATTCTTTCAAAATCTGACAATGTGATATTCTGGATTTTTTTTCTCATTTTGTCTCTCATAGTTGAGGTAAAGCTGTGATGAAAATTACAGGTCTCTCATCTTTTTAAGCGGGAGAACTTGCACAATTGGTTGCTGACTAAATACTTTTTTGCCGCACTGTATCTGTCTCTCTGTCTCTCTCTCTCTCTCTCATATGTAGTATCTAACAACTTTATTATATATTTTCATGGGACAACACTGAAGACACTTTGATACAATGTAAAGTAGTCAGTGTACAGTTTGTATAACAGTGTAAATTTACGGTGGTAAATCATGGTAAAGAACTCTTTGAGGATCTGAAAAAAAAAATTGTTGCTCTATATAAAGATGGCCGAGGCTATAAGAAGAAGTCAACACCCTGAAACTGAACTGCAGTCTTAAAGGTCCATACAGGACCTATACAAGACCATACAGCTGTTTAACAGGACAGGTTCCTCTCAGAACAGGCCTCACCATGGTCCACCATAGAGGCTTGCTGCAGAGGTTAAAGGGGCGGGAGGTCAGCCTGTCAATGCTCAAACCATACGCTGCACACTGTATCAAACTGGTCTGCATGGCGGGCTCCTTATCCTCTTCCTATGCTGTCATGGAGGAGTGGAAGAGGATTCTAGTTGCATCCTGTGAAGCTCTAGTGAACTCCATGCCCAAGAGAGTTAAGACAGTGCTGGAAAATAATGGTGCCACACAAAAAATGTACACTTTGGGCACAATTTTGACATTTTCACTTAGGGATATACTCACTTTTGTTGCTAGCAGTTTATACATTAATGGCATTGTGTTGAGTTATATTGAGGGAACAGCAAATTTACACTGTTATACAAGCTGTACACTGACTACTTTACATTTCGTCATATCTTCAGTGTTGTCACAGAAAAAGATATAATAATTTCATTATTATGAAAAATCGAATTATATTTATATATAAAGGTAAAGTAATTGCATAACTGATGAAAAAACAACAAACCTCAGTTTTTTAACAACAAAACAAACATGCAGATGCAGATTTCAAACGAGGAAACAGTTAGGACACCCTATGTCCTAATAGCTAGTACTGCACCTCTGGCTGAAATGACCTAAATGAGATGTTTCCTATAACCATCGACTATAATCTATAACATCTCTGACTGGTATCAGACTCTTTTGCGTAACCCTAATCCTAACCAATGTCCTTTGTAACCATGTCTGAATCATTAAGTTTTGATTAATCTATCCAAAGCAGATTGTCCTTGCAGACCTTCCAAGTAAATAAAACTGGACCAGTCTTATTGTAATGGCAGCATAAACTCGAACATCAACTGTGGCAAGAACGTTCTGTAGGTACTCTGATATGTTCTTCAGTTTTATATTATTTTCTGAACAGTGTAGTGGTTAACTTCACTTTATTTAAAGATGTTTTATGCCCCTTCCCAGACTCGTATGCATCTGCCATCTTTCTGAAGGCCTCAGGGACCACAGTGATACCACTTACCGTATATATTCTAATAATAGCCTGTCTCTTTTAGTCGCCCGTTTCCATTAAACGCCGGGATCGAAAGATAAAA
>JBBIGC010009453.1:0-13339 GCA_037576955.1 Lepidarchus adonis | reverse complement strand
GGCAGTAGTGAGTCAGTCCAGACTGTAATGTTGTGTGTTGACCTGTGGGGGCAGTAGTGAGTCAGTGTCGTCAAGACCTTACAGGAACAAACAGAACATTTGGGGACGACTTGTTCAAAAACTCATGGTTGACCTCAGATTATATGAAATGGGAGCAATGAGATACCACGCACTTTAAAGCACCCGTTTCCTGAGCGTATCTGGTGATTTCTTCTCGAGCTCGTTCCTCTTTCAGCTCCTTCTGCAGCTCTTCGATCTTCTTCCTTTCGGCTTCATGTTTCTGCTCCGCTTTCCAGACTCGCTCGATGTTCTTCAGCGTTTGCGGGTGCCAACTCTTCTTCAAGTTCTGCGAAAACAGAAGAAAATGACATTGCTGAGACTAAAATCATGATGATGTGTCTCACAAGAAAAGAAAAGCCTGAGTAAATATTCTCCACACCCTGCGCCCAGTGGCGTCATCTCCACTTCCCAGGACGTCCCAGTTCACTGGGAGGGGGAGCACATGCTTCACTTAAGCTCCACAGCAACTTTTGAATTATGTTGAATTACCAACATGCAGGAAATGGTTGGTAAGCTACGTGGGGGAGTGGGAGGGCCATCCTCCCTACCCTAGACAGTCCCAGCCATAACGGCAATGCTACAAAAATTGCTATAATCATTTATTTTAGTCAATTTAATGTCAATGCATCTTGAATACACTCACAAAAAGTTTGAGATATTTGGTTTTCGGGTTAAATTTATGAAAAACAAAGAATTCACACTACAGTGATATGTCATTAACGTCGGGCATTTGATTAGAAGCATGTGATGGTGATTTCCTCAAACTATTTATTGAAACAAAACCAACAACAGTGGTGAGTAAACCACAACAAAAAATGTCAAGGTCTCGATAACATGTCATGTGCCCTTGAGCATCAATTACAGCTCAACAACGACGTTTCCTGTTGTTCACCAGTCGACTTATTGCTGCTGATGCATCTCGCTCTTCTTGAAGAACCCTCAGATCATTGAGGTTCTGGGGAACAGAGTTACTCTACATGACGACTCCACCGATCAATATCTGTAGCCACACCAGGCTGATTACTGCCAAACCTGTTCTCAATCAAGAAATCACTTCAATAAGAGCTGCCTGACAAAGTGACGTAGACCAGAAGATCCTCAAAAGCTAGACATCATGCAGAGATCCAAAGAAATGTATAAACAAATAAGAAATAAAGTAATTGAGAAATATCAGTATGGAAAAGGTTATAAAGCCGTTTCTAAAGCTTTGGGATCCAGAGAACAGTGAGAGTCATTATCTACAAATGATGAAAACATGAAACAGTGGTGGTCAAAATGTTTGAGAAAGGACAGCAAATATATTTTGTTTAACGTTCTTGATTGATTGGAATTTACATAAAATCTGCCTAACATTATTTTATTCAGAATCAGCATTAACATTTTGCACAAAACATGTTTGAAAAAGTCCACATTCCCCACGTGCATCAGTGAACCTTGGAGGCTCGTGGCTGTGTCCCTGATTAATTTGGATCAGTGTTGGTAACTACTGCAGATCTGGAACACTCCACAACAAGACCTCCGTCACAACAAGACCTCCGTCACAACAAGGCCCTTAGATCTTTACACCCCTGCTTCCAGCACAACAGCTTCAAGAACTGACTGTTCACCTGCTGCCTAATAGATCCCACCCCTGACAGGAGCCAGTGTAATGAAATAAATAAAAAGTCAATGATAAAAATGAGTGTACGTCATATCAGTTATTTTATAACAATAAAATCAGTGTCCTCGCTGCTTCAGAAATGTGTGGAAGTTCGTGAGAAAAGCGTGAAAACCGGACAGAATTGTGACGCTAGATCAGCACTCACCAGATCACCACCTCCCATAGTGACGAAGGCAGATTAAAAAGAGGGTATTATGGTAAATACTAAAAGAATAAGTGCTAATTTACTCAGATTACCAAAAAAACATAACTAGCTATTCCTCCACTCAGCCGCCATCTTTGTTGTGGAAGTAAATTACGTCATCGGCGGCGCGTCCAATAAGGTACCTCTTCGCAGTCTGCACCCTAAGGACCCCTTTTGGTAGCTGAGACGCCTGACTGATAAAAAAAATGCCTAGAGCACTTATAGGACTCCAAAATTAAAATGCTGCTTTATTCGACTAATTAAGGTTTAAATACAAAAGTGTTATTAAAAGGTAAAAAAGGTAAAATAAAATAAAAAATAACTTTTTCCGACTTGTTTTGAAGGTTCGAAATATTCTCATTCGTGATCACTACTGCAGTTATATATGGACCAATAATGTTTTATGTATTGATAAACACGATTAACTTTACAAAAACCACAAACACACAGTTTCACGTAGAGACCTTGTAAATATTCAGGCATAATTCTTTACATTCTATCACATTGAACAGGAAGACGGGGTGCTGGCTTGTGCGAGAACGTATATTGGCAAACCGCAGTGGACGATGCTCTGCGTCGTGTGCAGTAGTTAGAATGGAGGTAAGGCTGCATAGTTCCCCCACGTGGCAGAGAAGTGAAAATACGGGGTTGGCGCGATTTCTGAATTAGTAATATTGATAAATTACACTTGAAATTCATGACTATGACAAAGTAAAATTAAATTTCCTTAATCACACGTACATATAAGTAAAGTAGAAATTTTCAAATAACATTGAGCTGCATTCCAGTTTATGAAAAATGCTCTATACGTAAAACTGCTTATTATTATTATTATTATTATTATTATTATTATTATTATTATTATTGTTATTATTATTGTGGTTACAACACACACACACACACACACACACACACACACACACACACACACACACTGATCAGCCATAATATTACCACCACTATCATTACAGTGGCACCTGTCAGGAGGGTGGAATTCAGCTGCAAGTGAACAGTCAGTTCTTGAAGTTGATGTTCTGGAAGCAGGAGCATAAGGACTTGAGCCACTTTGATAAGGGCCTCACTACCAAAAGTGATCAAAAAAGCACAACCCAAGGGCATTGTTGCACCACAGTCAGAGCTCTTTCACCTCACTTTCAGGTGGTCTTAATGTTATGGCTGATTCAAGTGTGTGAACCTTTTGGAGTTTCATCCGATCGTCAAGGTTTTGACAAACATAATGTGCCTTAAATAATATTTTAAAAACTCTTTTTTTTGAGAACAACCACCAACGACTCATATTACTAGTGGGAAAAGTATATGAACCCTTGAGTTAATGACCTCAGAAATACTAATTGGAGTCAGGTGTTAGCAAACCTGGAGACTTGTTAGGAAAATGAGTGTGGAGGTGTGGACCAGAGCTACTTTGATTCATGAAAAACACTAAAGCGTTTTGAATATCGTTTAAAAAAAAGCTTTCAGAGGATCTGCTATCAAGAACTGTTGATCTACACAAAGCTGGAAAGGGTTACAGAGTGATTTCAGACTTTAGAAATCCACCAGTTCTACCAGAACTAAAGATGGAGACACTGTGGGACTGTGGCTACTCCACCAAGAAGTGGGCACCCAGTCAAAATGACAAATTAATGAGGTAAAGGAGATTAAGATTAAACTGTTTGAGAAGAACATCCAGCCCTAAATCTGGAGAAGAATCATCATGGAAACATCATCCCAACAGTACAATATGGTGGAGGAAACATCAGGATCTGGGCTTTTCTTCATCAGGGCCTGGACCTGCTCACAATCACTGAGGAGAAGATGAATTTCCAAGTGTAGAACAATTCTTCAGGATAATGTGAGAATGTCTGAACATTAGCTGAAGCTCTATAGAAGTTGGGTGATGCAGCAGGACAATGATTCAAAACACTGGAGCAAGTCCACAACAGAACGGCTTCAGAAGAAACTACATCCACCTTTTGGTCACAGCCCAGACCTCCACCCAGTAGAGAAGCTAAAGCAGTTCTGCAGGAAGAACGGGATCAGATTCAGGAAGAACCTGGGTGAGGTTACTGCTGCAAAAGACGGAATCAACAATTTATTCATTCCAAGGGTTCACATACTTTTTCCACTAGTGATATCAGTTGTTTTAGGCTCAATAAAGACATAAAAACATCAGATTTATTTGTGTTATTATTTTAGGCACATTATATTTGTCGATATCCTTGACTTGCAGTCATGTGAAAAAGTTAGGACACCCTATTAAATATATAAGTTCTTTATTTAGAAATGTTCTGGAACAGAAAGTGATTTATTTGCAGGTAAATAACAAAAATTAACCCTGATTTATTTATTAAACATAACATTTGACAAAATATTTAACAAAAATGTGTATAATAATGGAGGAAAAAGTTAGGGCACCTTTCCCCCTGAGAGCTAGTGTTTCCTCCTTTGGCTGAAAAAACCACAGTGACGCTTCCTGTAGCATTGACCGTCTCTGACATCGATCTGAGGGAAGTTTGCTCCACTCCTCAATGCAGAATTACTTCAGCTGTGAGATGTTTGAGGGGTTTCTGCACGTACAGCCCGTTTAAATTCTCCCCACAGCATCTCAGTGGGGTTAAGATCTGGACTTTGACTTGGCTGCTCCAGGACTCTTCATCTCCCAGTCTTCAGCCTTCAGTCCTCCATGGATTTTGGTTTTGAGTCGTTGTCGTGTTGCAGCTTCCAGTTCCACTTCCGCTTTAATGATCTTACAGATCTCACATGTTCCTCAAGCTTCCTCTGATACACAGTAGACTTCATGATGGACTGGCCAGGTCCTGCTGCAACAAAGCATCTCCAAACCATGACACTTCCACCACCATGACACTTCTACCACCATGACACTTCCACCACCATGCTTCACAGCTGCTATGAGGTTCTTTTCCTTCAATGCTGTAAGTGGTTTACACCAGACATGTTCCAAATAATTTAATTTTAGAATCTGTCCAAAGGACATTATTCCAGAGGTCCTCGTCTTTGTCTACGTTCTCTCTGGAAAACTTACGTCTGTCTTTGCTGTTTCTCTTACAGATGTTTCTCTTTCAAATGTTTCCTACTCGTTCACCTCTCATGTAGGATAAAGTTGTACAGTCTCGGTCTGATTGTAGAGGTACTTTTACATCATGTGAGGACATTTCAGGGTTTTTGGAGACTTCTTTTAGCATCTTGCGATCTGCTCTCGTGGTGAGCTTGCTTGGACGGGTAGACCCGGGCATGTTGGCAGTTGGTTATTTTCCGTACAGTGGAATGGCTGAGTGTAAATTCTTGCGAGATCTTTTTAAATATCTTTCCAAATTTATAAGCTGCCACAGTCTTCTTTCTGAAGACCTCACACAGCTCTTTTGATCTCATCATGGTGTTCATTCTCACCTCAACAGTCAGGAGCACATCAAAGTAAATGTCTGAGGTTTAAACAGAGCAAACCTTCTTCACAGTGCTAAGTAACACTTTTAATCATGTGTGTGATTTCAGCCATTTTAATTGGGGAAAAAGGTGGGCGTGTCCTAATTTAGTTACTTGTAAATCCATTTTTTTGGGGTTGGGCCTTTCTGTGTAGAGTGTACAAGCTCTGGTGTTTGTGTGGGTTTCCTCCAGGTTCTCCAGTTTCCTCCCACAGTCCAAAGGCATGTAGTTTAGGTTGACTGGCTTCTCTACATTACCCAAAGTGTGTGTGAATGGTTGGTGTATTTGTGTTCCATGTGGTCTCCTGTCCAGGGTGAACCCCGCCTTGGGCCCATAGTCAGCGGGGATCAGCTCCAGCTTCCCCATGACCTAATTTGGAGAACGAATGGATGATACTCTGCAGTAAGACAGTGTCTTCAGGAAAGAGGTCGTCCTGCTGGAAATTCACCGACTTTATGAGGTTGAAACACCAGCAGTGACGTCACCATAGAAACACAGGAACGCGTGCAATTTACCCAGAATGCCTGATGAGCAGACAGCAGTTAAATGGAAATGTTTGTCTTGTTTTTCTCAGAACTTCTTGCTCCAATCATTCTGCCTCATTGCCCCACTTTTGGGTCGATGACCTTAAAGAAAAATTCCACTGAACTTCACCAGCGTTCTCCATGATTACTGTGGTCATGTTTGTTTTATAGAAATGTACTCATTGTGAACTGTTCACAGTGGTGGCAAGTGGAACCAGATGTCTGGTTCCTCTACAAGCTCCTTCGCACATGAAACAGTGATGAAGATGCTGCCTGATGCCTGAGACATTGCTCTACCAGAGTTTGGAGAAGATTTAAGAGAAGAAGAGCTCAAAACTGAACCCATTCATGGTGATTCTGTCCATCATCATTACATAGAAACACTCAGAGAAACATGGAGCTTCATTAGGGGTTTGGAGAAGAGATACAATGGCTCTGTTTGTCTTCAAGACGTCTGGTTCCATTCACCACCACTGTAAAGAAATCAGAGATGATACATTTCTCTACCATAAACCATTTCATACCAGGTCCACCATCAACCACCGAACTTCTTACAACATGATTGCTAAAGCTATTACCCCAAAAAGTTGGGACACTTTCCTTTACATTTGGGTTGTAAAATGTAAATAAAAGTAACGTAATGATATGCAAATGTAATAAACCCATATTTTATTCAAACTAGAATATGTAAATATACAATTTTAAGAAACAAAATTACAATTTGATGCAGCAACACTAAAATGTTCACCACTGTGTACTACTTCCTTAGTCCATAAACTTCTGGGAACTGAGGAGACCAGTTGCTGCTCTTTTGGGAACGTGTCCCATTCTTGTCTGATACAGGATTTTAACTGCTCAACAGTTCTGGGTATTTTTGTTTCCTGATGCTCCAGATGTTTTCAGATGGTGAAAGGTCTGGACTGCAGGTCAGTTCAGCAGCTGGACTCTTCTACTATGAAGCTGTGCTGTTGTAATAGATTTAGCATCTTCTTGCTGAAATATACAAGTTCTTCCCTGAAAAAGACGTGGTCTGGATGGAAGCATGTGTCGCTCTAAAACCTGTATCTACCTTTCAGCACTGATGGAACCTTTCCAGATCTTTCCATAGTCACTAATGCTCCTCCACACCATCAGAGATGCAGGATTTAGCGATGAAAACAAGCCAGACAGACCTTTCCTCTTTAGTCTGGAGTATGTGGCCTATATTTTATGAAAAGAATTTCAGATTTTAATCTCAGAACAGTTTCCTACTTTGTCTCAGTCCATTTTAAATGAGCTTTGGTCCAGAGAAGATGGTGGTGTTTCTGGATCATGTTCACATATGGCTCCTTCTCTGTATGATGGAGCTTTAACCCACGTTAGTGAACAGCACAGTGAAGTGTGTTCACACAGTGATTTCTGGAAAGTTCCTGAGCCCATACAGTGTCTCCATAACAGAATCAGGTCTGTTTTTAAATAAACGCTCCTGAGGTCTGAAGATCTTCAGCCTCATCTCTCGTGCACAGAGATTCTCCAGATTCTCAGAATCTTCTGATGATGTTATGAACTGTAAATGATGAGATGTTCAAAGTTTCAGTTTTACATTGAGGAACATTTATCTGAAATTATTCCACAGTTTATTGACACATTTTTGTGCAGATAGGTGAAGCTCCGCCCATCTTGACTTCTGAGAGACTCCGCCTCTCTAATTACCCAATCATGTCAATTATCTGTCACCAATTAAAACTTTTGCAGATATTTGTTGACCCGTCCCAACTTTTTTGAGCCTGTTGTTGCACCAAATTAAAAATATTTTTTGTTCAGATAATAGTAATATGTCTGGTTTTCAACATCTGATGTGCTTTCAATGTTCTGTTGTGAATAAAATATGGTTTCTGAGATTTTCTGGAACATTTCTGTAATCGGTGATATATAGACAGTTTTATTATTCGGTTTTGAGGGCATCTGTGTGTGCATGTGAATTTATGGCAGAAGTCCACAACTAATTGACCTAATGAAGGTAAAAACCGAGTCGCAGCATAATGTGGACCTGGACTGTTCACTGTTTAACCACTTCACGTGAACCTGGGCTCATAAACAAGAGTGACGCACCGATGGTTTATGGACGAATCAATGACGAATGAAGCAACTCTTGGAAAAGGAGAATCATCTCCGTTACGAAAAGTTCCATCTGACGTCAAAATGGGCATAAAAGACCATCCCGATCCCTCAGAACGCACACACACACACAGTCTCCTCCTTAGCGACAGAAGACTGGAATAATGTTGTCCCACTGCACCTTCACGCTCATGTTCCTGTCGCTGATGGTCAACCTCACGCTGGGAGAGATATCACAACTGCTACGGAACAGAGACATGGCTTCCTACAGCAGACAGGTAAGCCTTCAAAACGACCTGGAACTCTGATGGGGTATACACGAGTGTTCCATCGGTTTCTCCAATTTTCGGACTTTGATGCTGACCACTGAAGCGGTCCTTCACAGACTTCTACACCGAGTGTGTTCTGTAAAGTTTTGTTTTCATAGAGACTAGGTCGATAAAAATATTCTGTAACTCTGTAGATGAGGGGAGGTCAGCTCTGGTTCTGGAGGACCATTATCCAGCACACTTTGGTGATCTTCCACAGTTTGGTAACTTCCCAGCTCTAGTTCTTGAGGGCCATTGTCCAGCACAGTTTGGTAATCTCCCATAGTTTGGTGATCTCTCACAGTTTGGTGACTTCCCATCTCTAGTTTTGGAGGGACATTATTCAGCACAGTTTGGTTATCATCCACAGTTTGGTGACTTCTCAGCTCTAGTTCTGGAGGGCCCATGTCTAGTATAGTTTGGTAATCTCCCATAGTTTGGTGAACTCCCACAGTTTGGTGACTTCCCATCTCTAGTTTTGGAGGGTTGTTTTCCAACACAGTTTGGTGATCGCCCACAGTTTGGTGACCTCCCAGTTCTGGTTCTGGAGGGCCATTGTCTAGCACAGTTTTGTGATCTCCTTGATTATACACACAGCTCACCTGTTCATTGCCAAGTGTGGTGAGACTGGTTGAGGAGGGGAGCTACCAAACTGTGCTGGAGACCAGCCTCCAGGACCGGGTGCGGATCTATGAATCAGTAATGGATAAACTCAGCCTTTCTTAAACGACCTGATGTTTGCGTGAGTGTTCAGTGTGTAAAGCTTTGTTCAATTTTGATTTGATTTTCAGAGTCCACGCAGCTACGTTCTCCCAGATTCTCCTTCACAACTGACCTTAAAGCTAAATGAACTAGAGACCGTCGCCAGGTCCGGAGAATACGCATCAGTTGAGAGGGACATGGAGAAACGGCAAGAAGAAGAGGAAATGGTCCAGTTTGTAGCTTTAGATGGCAAAACTGAAGAGAAAAAGCGCAAACCAGGGTGTAGAAGCCTATACTGGAAAACATGGACGGCTTGCTGAGCAGCCTGGGGTTCAGCCTGGGGTTCAGCCTGGGGTTCAGCCTGGGGTTCAGCCTGAGGTTCAGCCTGGGGTTCAGCCTGGGGTTCAGCCTGGGGTTCAGCCTGGGGTTCAGTCTGAGGTTCAGCCTGGGGTTCAGCCTGGGGTTCAGTCTGAGGTTCAGCCTGGGGTTCAGCCTGAGGTTCAGCTTGGGGTTCAGCCTGGGGTTCAGCCTGGGGTTCAGCCTGGGGTTCAGTCTGAGGTTCAGCCTGGGGTTCAGCCTGGGGTTCAGTCTGAGGTTCAGTCTGAGGTTCAGCCTAAAGTTCACTCAACAGTATTACAACATTACTGACATGTTTTATTTATGAGATGTTTGTGTGTTTTTCTTTCATTTTTTGCTTTAATTTCCCTTAATTTTATCATGAAGTTGTCACTTTTTGAGAGAGTGAGTCTTTACTGCATCAAATAAAGCAAATAAAACTCAACAACGTGTGTTTAAAATCATTCCATCTTCCAGCAAAGCCGTAGTTCATATACAGTGCTGTGCAAAAGTATTAGACACATGAAAAAGCTTCAACAAATCATTAATATTAGTAAAACTGTAATTAACAGTAACACAGTAAACACGACTCTGCGTGAAGGTGTTGGCTTCACCAGGTCTTTCCTCATGGAAACCCAGTGCAAATCCCTGGTTTGGCCTCAATCAGTCTTTCCTTCCATTAAACCAGGTTCTGCTGGAGTTTCACATCAATCCAATGGCTGGAGACCTAGAGAGAAGATCTGGAACCAAACCTGTTCATCTCACAACATCACAATGACTTTTACACAGAGACATTACATCTTCAAAACTGCTTCGCTGTTGCTTTTGCTTGTGTTCTCGCTGCAGAAAGATCTCAATGGCTTAAAACCATTCGTCTACACTTTTGCACAGTCCCACAGTATATATTATAATATATAACCCAATATTTGAATATGCAAATGTTCCCCCAATATGATTTTAATAATAGCACTGGGAAACAATGGTAAACACGCAAAGCTTGTTTGCCACCCAGTTTTCCACCCCAATGCCTCCATCCTTTCCTTCAGGCCCAAAGATCTACAAAAATAGAAACCAATTTTCCACTGCAAACATTAAAAATTGAACAAAACAGAAAACTATTCTGAGGAGAATGTGAAAGTGACGCTTCAGTCAGTCTGGCTTTTTCAGTTTTACGTGGTCTCTGCAGGACACAGTGTAACTATAAATATGGACAAAAGATTAAAATATTAGACAAAATTCAGGCTTTGTGATGGTATCTGCTAGTGTTGGTAGTCATAAAGTGTCAGAAGCCACATAAGCAAGTCTATTAGAGAAATAATTTCACAAAATATCAAATTTACATGATTTTCCATGGACCCTGCATGTATTCAACGCTGTGTCTACAGTTTACTGCTTTTCTTTAGAAGAGCAGCTACAACACTAGTGTGTGTCCAAATCATCATATCGCTTTGAAATACAAGTCGTTAGAAGAAAATTTGTCCCTGACCCAAGATGTATTTCATCACCCAAGACATGTTTAAAGTTCACAAAATTGATTTAAAAATGTGAGCGATAAACACCTAACTCTTCATTAAGGTGGAGCAGACTTGTAGGTGTGGTTTATGGCACAGTATGACCTACTGTCAACTTTAAATATTCAGCTCTTAATGAAGGTGGAGCAGGCTAGTGGATGTGGTTTAGGACACAGTATGACTTACCGTGAACTATAAACATGCAGATCTTCATGAAGGTGCAGTAGACTTGTTGATGTGGTTTATAGGGCATAGTATGACTTACTGTCATCTATAAACATCCAGCTCTTCATGAAGGTGGAGCAGACTTGTGGATGTGGTTTAGGAGTCAGTATGACTTACTGTCAACTATAAACATCCATCTTGTAATAAAGGTGAAGCAGACTTGTGGATGTGATTTAGGAGTCGGTATGACTTACTGTCATCTATAAGCATCCAGCTCTTCGTGAAGGTGGAGCAGACTTGTGGATGTGGTTTAGGACACAGTATGACTTACTGTCAACTATAAACATCCAACTCTTCATGAAGGTGGAGCAGACTTGTGGATGTGGTTTATGACTCAGTATGATTTACTGTCAACTATAAACATCCATCTTGTCATGAAGGTGGATTAGACTTGTGGGTGTGGTTTAGATTTGGGTGACTATTGAGAGAGCAGAACTTGGACTCCAAACATGTCTTGGGTGAACAGCCACACCTTGGGTCAGTGGGAAATTGTAAATTAGATTTTCTTCTGAACTATTTCTTTTATAACTTTTTTGAAGCATTTTGAAGTGATATAATGATTCTGACATATTTGAACATCAGACAGGAATCAGATCAGTTGGTTGACTACTTGTGGAATACAGAGGTAAGGGGGAAAATCGTGGAACATAATTTTTTGACCAAACTAGGACTTAAAGAAGAAGACGTCTCTATCTCCGTCCACTGGGAAGATGTCTAAGCCCAATGCGGTCGAATGGAAGACCAAAGCCAGTCCTGGAGCTCGCTTTGTAAAGTCTAGATCGGACGTGGTCCAATGGAGTTTTCTCGGTGGTCACAGAGCGTTTAGTTGGCTCCAGCTTCTGCTCTACAGAGCTGCTGTCTCCGGAGCGGAGCGGTGTAAACGAGCTGCTCTGGATGATTGTGATCTGGTCAAGCGAACCTGCTGCCGGTCGTCTTTTCTGAGACGGTTTGATTCGCCTGCTGGGAAGAAAATTCAGCTTAGCAGATGTTTTTCCTCACTCAGCAAAAAAATGTCTGGATTTGCTAGTGTGCTTAGGATCATTATACTGTTGAGGAAGTCACCTCTACTTCAATTTCAGCTTTTGGATCAATGAAAGAAGAAGAAATCAGACGACCTGCCATTTTGTCCAATCTATTTCAGATTATAGATGTTAGCACCTTCAAACTAGCAGCTACAATTTTGGAGTTCTTGGAGATCTCACATCAAATGCTCTGCTCTCCAGCTGAATTTGCTGGGGCAGCCAGTCCTGGATAAACCGACAACTGTTTGAAATTTACACCACTTGTGCTTACCTTACAGTTGAATGATTTATTTCAAATAATGTAGAAATCTTTTAAAATCCCTTGCCAGACAATTTGAAGGTTTCTTAGATCTTGACATGATAGCAGAGAGATTTTTAATCAGACTTTAGATGTTTAAATAAGGCCAGTTTCTTTTAGCAATGGTGCCTAATTTAAAACACCTGATTCAAAAATGTTGGACTTGAAGGAGTGATACATGTAAAATACATGTTTTTCATGTGATTGATTTAGTTAAATTATGAAAATGATAAAAAAAAAGATACAGTACAGTTATTGCTTATATAAACATATATAAACATATATATATATATATATGTTTATATACTGTATATAATATATACTGTATATATATTAAACACAGGTTTGTTATATGTGTGTTTATGTGAATAAAACATTTAAAAACAGTTATGTTTGGCTTGGTGTATTTATTCTTACACTGCATTCATTGGTATTTATTGAAAAATCCTGATGGAACATGTGACCCTTTGAGAACCTGTGTACCTTGGCCGGTCCCTTCTTGGTTTCACAGGGCTGATAGAAAGGGGGTCCAGAGGAGTCCTTGCCCCAGAAAAGCCCCTCTGCTTCTTCTGGACCTGCTGAACGTTCGAGTGGCTCTGTTCTCCGCATCGTTCCACTGCGGCATCGGACACAAGTGTCGCACTTGCAGGAAGAGCCATTCGGTTCTGGGAAAACAGGAAGGAACAAGCAGTTCAATCAGACACCAGCACAGGAACCGCTTTACAACATTGTACATTCTGTGGGCGTGTCCTCCTACACTCTCGCCCAGTTCTGTTCTGCTTCAGCTCCTCTCACTGCACAGCTTCTACTGTAGAACCTGAACACCGCAGCTCCTACACTCAGAACACTACAAACAAAGACAGACAGACAGACAGACAGACATATATAGATAGATAGGTAGATAGGTAGATAGATAGATAGATAGATAGATAGATAGATAGATAGATAGATAGATAGATAGATAGATAGAT
>JBBIGC010009391.1:0-11578 GCA_037576955.1 Lepidarchus adonis | reverse complement strand
TGCACTACTGTTGTACCTACTGCTGCTGTTGGTCACTTGCACTGCTGTCGTACCTGCTGCTGCTGGTCACTTGCACTGCTGTCGTACCTGCTGCTGTTGGTCACTTGCACTGCTGTTGTACTTGCTGCTGTTGGTAACTTGCACTACTATCGTACCTGCTGCTGTTGGTCATTTGCACTACTGTCGTACCTGCTGCTGTTGGTCACTTGCACTACTGTCGTACCTGCTGCTGTTGGTCACTTGCACTACTGTCGTACCTGCTGCTGTTGGTCACTTGCACTACTGTCTTACCTGCTGCTGTTGGTCACTTGCTCTGCTGTGGTACCTAGTCGTACATATCAAGTAATTTTATTGAGACAGTACTGTATGTTTACAGCAATAGTTGGAGAAAGCCTCTTATAAAACCTGCAGTCAGTGAAGCACTTCCAGTATCTCCACCCATCTCCACTCTTCTGAAAGAGAAACATCCTACAGCTTGTCCACCAATGTCAGTCTTCACAGGACCATTCATGTAGCATTTACATCACTCAATAAGAGAGATGGGGAGGAATTGTGAATAATTCATGACTTCATTTTATTGGTTGTCTCGGGAATATGCACAGTGATACTCATGGATATTAACTGTCCTGAGATCACTAAGAATCTATGAATCATAAACGAGTTACCAGTGCGAAAACCCAATCAACCACTTTGTAACAATTATTTTTTTGAGCGAATTTTGAAATACTGCAGTGTGAGGATAAAGACCAGGTGAAGGACACTCATAAAGAAGACAGTGTTCTGAAGAACAGAAGTGAGGACAGAACGGGATAAGGGGGATTAAAGACCGGACAACGGGGGAGGTCATTTCAGACGGTCTTGAGGTTCAGTGGTTATTTGTCTTGGCTTTGAAATCCAGAGACATGGATGTAGACACTATCTGAGGGTTTCTACTTCAGCAGGGGCAATGCCACTGTCCATACTCTGGCACTTTGTGCTGGATCTCAGATCACCAACGAGCAGACCCCTGTCCACTCAAATTGAGCCATGGCCTCCTCGGTTAGCTGGAACTAAAAATGAGTTGCCCAAAATGGAGGCACATTTTTCATGTGATTTTTCTCATTCCGCCTCTGCTGGTTCAGGATCTTTGGGCAGTCGCTGCGAAGGTTTTCCATAAACGGTATAATGAGAAGGAAAGAGGAATGAGTCTTGCAGTTAGTGCTACAGTGCAATAAAGAACAAGTTTTGGTTTCTGAAGTATTTTTGACCTAATTCATAATTCATGAACAAATTCATTTTTTTTATGCAAATTGACGTACATGTGGATCAAAGTCTAAGCCATTAGTGGCACTTATATGACAGTTACTGGTTATAACATTTCTAATTGAATTTAATTAATTAACAGATCATTTTTAAGAGAAAACATATTTTGGCTCCTTACATTTTAATTTAAACCTTCAAGGTATGTGATACAAGTCTCAAAAACCAAAGAAAATGTTCATTTTCTCTTGCTAGTCAAAAAATATACCAAATTCTAAGCAAACTCTGGTTACTGTTGACCAGTCCTGAACATCAGCTTGGAGGAATTATATCCTGTCCTCACCTGTGGCATGTTAGTGAGTTTCTTCATATGAACTGCTCTCTTGATGTCCATGCTTTGTTAGAATGTGCCCTGCTTTTCTCTTGAGATGACCCACATGGGCAGATGTCCTGACATTTCACTGGTGAAATTCAGAATTCCATCAATGCTGGCCAGCTGTTCTGTAGTTCTGTCTTGTTTTTGGGAAGCGGACAACCCTGCCATGCACACCATTGCTGGTTCAGTGTTCTTCTGATGGTGTACTCATGAAGATTAGCCAATATGAGACTCCTTCAGTTGATTAGTCATTTTTGTCACTTTATGACATTTGGACTATCAAATGCCTTTCGTCTTAGAGTGATATTTGTAGGACAAGCACCCCTGGAGAAAGAACAAATGTTCTTGAATTTTCTCTATTCGTAGAGTCTTTCTGACTGTGGATTGATGGAGTCCATACTCTTTAGAATTTCTTTTACTTTGTCAGCCTACAAGAGCTGATTGTACATTTGCTACCAATGTGCAAGGTAATCGGTGTTATTTACTTCACCTGATTTTAATGTTGTGGCTGATTGGTGTACATTTGACTCAGTTGTGTTGAGTTATCATAAATACAGTTTATATTTCCCTTTTACCCCCTGCTACCTTCTGCCTTAAATCGTGGAATTGGTGTCTCGGCTGAGCCGTAGTCCATCAATAACGCAGTGGTGTGCTTTCTTTAGGTTAAGGGCTTCTTTGCTGAAGTAGAAAAGCAATATCAGCACCATCCCCAATAGAAGAAGCAGTTTATTTATATACTTCACCAGTTTTTGACCCAGTTCTACAAAACTTCTCCAGTCTAGGTTGGTGTGGACTTGAACAAACTATAGTGTTTCATCAGTTCTACCGATGGAGGTCACCCATTGGTTCTACTAATCTGTAGATGTTACAATGCCTTGATTTGAACAAAATGTCACAATGTGGAGCACTATGGTATCTTATGTAAGTGATGGAATCATTTGTTCAGTTGTTGCACTGTCTGTAATCTGTAAGTCTAATTAAATGTTGACTCCCATTTGACTTGGATGGTATTGCACTTCCGTCGCAATGATGGTGTCAATGTGCTATTGATGTACAGCAGAGTCATTGTTGCTAATGTAAGGTCCAAAGCTCAGTGTAATCTGGCCAGATGTTGTTTTTTCTTCATTTCAGACCATAAATAGCAAACGGTTAAAAAACCAAGTAGTGCATTAGTGCTAACCTAACGCCAATGCATGTAAACAGTTTTTTGTCACTCTAGATTAAACACTGACATTTGACAGAAAACCGCTGCCATTTATATTCACATTCGATGATACATCTTGGACTTCCAGAAGATCTAGAGTGACATTTTCCCTCACTGGAAATAAAAATTTGATTGGCTGATTCCATTGTGTCCTCCTAATTACATCTGTACACTATTGTAAGGTTTTAGTCCAGTCTAACCAATGAGAGAACTTACTAAACTGGACAACTAGATAAAAAAATAAATCTAGTCCTTATGTAATCTTCTCTGTAGTCTTTGAGGGTTCCTCTATGAGTGCCTTATACTCTTGTTTAGGGTGGGTCAAGGCAAAAAGATGTAATTGGAACCTTTACACTATGTTCCAGTTCCTCATAATTTCATGCGTCATTTTCTTTACAGATTATTTTAAATAATAACTTTGTCTAGGCTGAAATTCTACTTTATGCACCTACCATGCTGTAGTTAAGGGAAAGGTCATTATGATTTACATGCACTAATACAGTAGAAGTTCTGCTCTTATTCTATCATTGGCTTTTGTAGAATCAAATCATCAAAGTCAAACCAAGGAAATATAAGTGCACTTTCTAGATCAGTGGTCCCCAACCACGGGGCCGCGGAGCACTACCGGGCCATGGAGCATTTCAAACCAGTCCGTACAAAAAAAATTTAAACTTTTTTTTTTAAAAATACGATCTCAATCCTTTGCATTTAAGTATGTTCAATATGTCAACTTTGTCGGTATTCTGATAGAAGTTCAGGGCAGAAAACCCTGAGATCGCCACAACAGCACTGAAAACTTATTCTGAAATGATAGTTTACGTGTTACCATAGCGACCAAAGCGGGTGAGGGGCAGAGGACGATGTTACTCTTAATGTTGTTACACATTTCAGAAAGACGCTGCTTATAAAGTTACATAATTACACAGTGGATTCACGTTTCTTATTATATTTATAAAATACCACAGTTGTTGTGTTGGTCGTATCATTTCATTTTGTTGTTTTTATCCGCAAAATCTTAAAAGCCGGTCTGTATTGTCTGACATTAAACCGGTTCGGCGCGAAAAAGGTTGGGGGCCGCTGTTCTAGATGGATACAAACAGATGACTCAGATTACTTCCAATCACTGCTTCCATTGCATAGAGTGTACTCGACAGTCGAGTGTACACTTGGAGCGCGAATGCGGAGATTGAAAATGGGCTGTTGATTTTGAGGATTATTTAAAAGACTGCTACAGTATGTCTGCAGAAAAGTACAGAGGAAGGTGTCTCATAAGCAGAAGGCAAACAACCCAACTAGTGGGTCCAGGACAGTGAGGTGTAAGTTCTTCCCCAAGTCCCTAAACATCTACACTCACAATTCACTCACCTGAGCTACACTCATCGCCCATTTTATCAGCTCCACTGACCAGTGTGTAGTTTATCAGACTGGGATCCCATTCGTTTTTCTACCAACTGTACCTCCATCATCAGTGGTCAGGAACCCTGTAGAGAACCACTGCACAAAACTGCTCAGTACAACACACACATACACACACCATATCAGTGCCACTGTGCACTACCTAAATAATGTGCGTTGATTGGTGGATATGTTCTGGCTCATTAGTGGGCTGCTGAAATTACATGTGTTGACCAAAATAACAGTTCAATTCACTAAAAAAAATGAATCCTTTTTGAAACACAATCTTTGTCTAATTGGTGTTTGGTAGTAAAATGGGAACAGTTGCAAAAATGTTATGTTTTGAGCTTTGCCCACAGGCATTTTTAAAGGTTCATTCTGTTTGTTGTAGTCAGTTAGTTCGTTTCATTTATTTATGTATGTATTTGTTTATTTATTTGTATTTTTAATTGGTCATTATTAGCCTACAACCTTTGTATCCCAAGCTCAATCTGCAATGGGCTCATTATTTTTTCAACAGAGTATTTTACAGTTTAGTTTCCATAGCAACTAACCTCAAAATAACTTCGGCACGAGTGACTATATTATACTTGTACAGTAAAAATAATTCACACCACAGTGCCTCCGTCTACCTGTGTTTTATGAGTTGATCCTTTTAACACACATGCAAGGGCATTATTCTGGCATCAATATTTGAAACAATTTTCAAAATTTTCAGTGGGACATGGAGGTAAATGGCATTTTAACATTAACATTTATCTTGAATGCAGCAAAAACACATAAACAAATGAAAAAGAGCTGTTGTGCAATTGACTGTATAAATAGATTGAGCAACAATCTTTCTACTGAACGCTAAAGAAAAGAGAACCACTGCAAATCGAAACGGGGATTAAATGAAAGGCAATTGGACTAAACAGTGATCCTTACAACTTACCAAAGAACCAGTGGCACATTGATATTGACATGTTGCCAGGAGTCCTGTATTCATTTTTTATGCCATCAGACTCTGCCTTGTTTGTTGTACTCCTAGTTTTGCAGTTGTCTGTGCTTAAGGCAGCCATATTTACAGCCATATTTACAAGTTACAAGTAAAATCTGACAGACTACATTGTTTATTGCCTTTCAAACAATCTGGTCTGTTAAATCTTGGAAATCTGGTCAGTTGTGTGGGCTGTGGTGCTTTAAAAGATTGGGAACCTCTGTTCTACTGTATTTCCCAAAAATAGGCCGTGGCTTATACATTTAACAAACCTAGTGTTGGGTGCGGCTTGTTTAAATGGGGCGTCTGATCTAAAAACATGAAAACACATTTGCTAAAAGTATAATTCAGTACAAAAAGACAACATCCCCCAAATGATTAGTTGAATTTAATGTACTGCAGCAATGAACAGTTTGAATAGATAGATTAGTGATGGATCAGTATAAAACGCGGAACATGGAAAGCACCATTGTTTACCTCCATAGGTAGTTAGCATTGGTTAGCAGTTAGCCTAGCCGTCATGCTAGTTCTCAATGCACCAAAATACACAGACTCTCTGTGTATTGTAAAATAAAAGCGGTTATAGAGTTGAGCTCATCTAAATGCCGCATATGATTAGCTTTATTAAGTATAACCTCACAATCTGGTCGGCATATTCTGCCGAATCTGACAAATGAATTCAAAGATAAATGAGAGAAAAAGAAGAAAACCCTTTCTTAGATACTGGACCTCTGTGCTTTTGATGGGTGATGATGTTCTCACTTAAATGGCAATGATGCATCCATCCTGTAACTTTTTCAGCCCTTTCCTACATTACATTACTTCCTAGTGTATAATACAAGTTAATAAAAAAGCTAAATTTAACATACATAAAAGGAACAAAAGTTTATTGCTGACTGGGTAAAGATGACTTGATATAGATCACTCTATATCTAAATTCTTCAGTATAAAATTAGCAACACTGAAATGCAAAAATTATTAGGCTTACCTTTTTTCAAATCCTTCAAAATCAGATCCATAAACCTTGTCAATTGAAACCTGTGCTGCTTTGATGTCTCTGATGTCGGACACGCTTTCGTTAGCTTAAATTCTGCAGCGTAGTTCTTACGTTGTGGCGTGATATCGGTAAGTTTCAAATTTTATTAATTTAAATGTTTATGCTCAACTACAGTATAATGTCACTAATGGTATAGACCTGCAAAGGCTCCAGGGGTCAAACTAGATGCTTTTACTTCAGATCCGTAAATTCAGTCATGGCTAATAACGGCTTATCTTAGCGTTTTAAAACATAAATGAGCATTTTTTGCGGCTTATAGAATGAAGCCTATAATGTGGGGTGGCCTATTGTTGGGGACATAAGGTAAAAAGTCCTGATCTTATAACAATAACGCCTGGTGGCAGCCATGATAAATGGGCATGAGAATGTAGACTTATTAAGGTGGGAAAATTCTGAGTGTGAACATTCTTGACCTATCCATCTACGTGTAAAGGCAGAACTCAGAATAGTAGATGATGATGGACCAACGAAAAACAAGCCTGTTGACCACTAGAAGGTTCTCTCCTCTGCAAACCAGAGCATAATCTCACAATGAATATTATTTTCATTCGTGCATCTATATTTCGCTCCCTCCCAAGCTCTAAATGTCTTTGAAAGTAACTTCTAAATATACTTTGCATTGCTGGCATATATTTGTCAAGTTCTGCAAGGGATCAGCATGAGATTTTGCAGGATAATGGAAGTGTGTACACCTCAGGGAGCAAATAAAATGAGGCACTACACCTGCGGGAGCAAAGCTTCTGTGACAACAAAAGTGCTGCACACTTCAGGAGACCATTATACAGAAAGTACAGCAGAATTGGCCAATCACATACTGAAAACTACATCTGCTCATAGTGCGCTTACTTTATAACGTTTTTGTAGTTTATAGAACAATGCTAATGAGGATGGGAAGGTTTTTAAAATTCCTATTCATTATACAGGAAAACATTTGATGAAGATATGCATTTTCCTTCTTAGTTAATATCTCCGTTGTTTGCCCCAGTATCTATAAGCCTAAATGGGTGATTCTGTACAGGATAACGGGTTCAGGGCAGTCAAGGGGGGGTGGAATATGGAGGCCTTTATTAGCACCATTGTGAAATTAGCAATAACCAATTTCAACCAACATGGATACAATACATGTGGAGATGACATGAAGATTTATTTGGGGGCAGTCATGGCAATAAAGGTTGGAGAGGTGGGTTTGTGACTGAGGGTCACTGGTTTGATCCATTGAACCAGCAGGAAAAATGTGGGCGGGCAGAATGAATGAACAGGACCTTCACCTCCTTCTCCACTCATGGCTGAAGTGCCCTTGAGCAAGCACTTAATCCTGGGTGCTCTGCAGATGTGTGGCTGCTCTGTGTGCTCAGTGCCTTCTACTGTGTCTGTCAATGTTTGTTAATATGTATGACATAAAATATGTATGTATATAAAATATGTAGACTGTGCAATGAGAACACACACTGAATCATAGACGATGACTCAAGAACGACACGTCATCAGCATCTGTTTTTAGCTTTGTAGTATTGAACACTCATGAAAAGTGATAAACAATGAAGCTAAGCAACAATCATTTCATGCTGCATTCCTATTAGTTGGTAAGTAGACCTGGGTCATAACAGTTATTACATTTTGACGGTCATTCTATGATTTTTTAATCACTATCACTATCCCTACTCGTCTTTGGTCGCAAGTACAAAACGGCCATCTTAACAGCGGCCATCTTAACAGCGGCCATCTTAACAGCGGCCATTTTGAAATCTCTCCACAGTGGAGGAACAGCCCAAATTGAATTATTTTTTAAAACCTCACTGTTAATAAATGTTAATGATTTCGCATGTGAAATTTCACCTTCTCTTACATTTACTATGTTAATATTTTGACCAGATTAAACAACAATGTAATGCAATTTTATGAGTAATTATGTTGTTACAATGTTTAAAATGTATCTGCATAAATTACATGAGTAAAACTTATTTTAACACATTTACATATATGGCAAATATACGTTATTACACTTAATATAAGTAAAAACACTAATCCCCCAGAAGTGAGTTTCCAGAAAAGATTGGTTTTAGTGAACAGAGTAAAAGACAATGCTGTTTTCGCTCCTTTTTGCAAAACATACTCTTTTTCCGGAGAACTCTATTAGATGTACTGTCTCGCCAACTCCCAATATGCAAAGCGAACACAACGCAACCCACTCTCGCTGTCTATCTTTCTCTCGTTCCCTCTCTCCAGATGAGTAATAATTCATATCAAAGACATCCCATTTTTCTCCACTACTCGCTGTGTGTATCTATGCATAATGCAACGTGGGAACAGTGGAGGCAGCTGCAAGGCTGCAGTGGTCTTGGAAAATGCGACGGCTGTAGTATTGGAAGCACAAGATGATATACTCTTAATGGAAAGATGTTTGGATGATCCTACCAAAGCGAATCTTGACTCTTGACTATTCAGTGGCTCTAAATAAGTTTGAAAATGGCAAATTTGTTCAGTGTAAAGTCATGAACTATTGTATTTAATCACTTCAGACAAAAGGATTACCGTATATCTTCTATTAGTGGCCTGTCTCTTATTGACGCCCGTTTCCAATAAATGCCGGGATGAAGAGTCCCAACAAGTAGATGCTGTTCTCCAATGACCCATCGCACCTTCCGTACACAAATCCACTCTTTGTACCACCTGGGCTCCACCCTCCTACAGTGAATCATACTGTAAGTACCTTTTTGTATCAAAAATGTTTTGTCATCAGATTCTATTGAGGAAAGGAAAAAGTGTAAACTAAATTTCTTTGTCTACATTTTGCCCTTTCATCTCCATGTCAATCATAACCCCACAGGGTGACGTAGTTTGAGCGATGGGAACGGTCTTTGATTTAGCATTCAAGCTCTGAAGCTGCACAACTACACCACAAATAATAATTGGTCTCCAACAACCGCCAGTCTCTTAAACGAATAATTTTTTGAAAAACGTTTGGGCTACTATTGGAAAATACGGTACCTACACTAATTATCTCCCTTAATGGTAGCTGCTTGCATTAGGCGTCAAATAAACTGATTGTTTTCCTCTGTCAGGCTATTTAATTTCTGTTTATTAATGTTTTTTATTATTTATTTTATTGAATTATTTATATTAATAATTGTTTTGCTTCTGGGCCACTATCACATGCTGCTATTTCATAGCCCCATCAGGCCAGTGGCAATACAGTCCCTAACTAAAGATAAAATAGGTTTAAGAGTGTACAACATTGCTTTATTTCAGTTTAATATCACCTATTTATCAGAAATCCACTTAAAATGTAAAAATGTGTAAGGCGTGTGACACTATATAATGTGACACTATAACTATAAGACATGGATAAAATAACAGGAATCATCACAGAAATAACGGTAACAGGAAAAGAGAACCAACCAAGCACAAGGAATAAATACTATACAGAGCACAAACACCTGGACATGGGGGAGGAGCTACAAACAGAGTGCAGGTGAAGAGAATCGTTATAAAATGCCACTGGCCTGAAACTACTGTTGTAAAATTGACCCATTAAGCCAGTATTGCTTTGTTGCTTGTTAAGTAATTCTGATAGCTGTTCAAAATGGCGGCATTTGTCATACAAAGCTACATGACAAACAGTAAGTATCAATTTCCTAGTGTGATACGCTCTCAAACATTAGTCTTGAAGTTTTGATTTAGATTTTTTTTTTCAGACATCCAATCTGCTTCGGTGGTGGGGAAGCTGGAGCCAATCCTAGGTGACTATAGGCACAAGGTAGGAGGTCAACCCATGACAAGGCAGTGAACAAACAGAAAACCATTCACACACACACACAGACACACACACACACACACACACGTTTATGGGTAATGTAGAGTAGCCAGTCAACCTGTGCCTTTGAACAGTGGGAGGAAACCCAAGAACCCGGATGAAACCCATGCAAACAAGGGGAAAACTCGTACACTCCACACAGAAAGACACCCGTGGCCGACCCGGGGATTGAACCCGTCCCGAACCCGTCCCGAACCCGACCTGCATTTATGTTTCTGTCCAAACCCGACCCGAACCCGACCCAAAGCCAATTCGAATTTTAATGTTCGGCTAAAACAGCCGCTGCTAAGCGATTATAATGATTCTGTATTTTTAAAAAAAACAAGTAAACTTTGCTTCATATTCTGTTGTTTTAAATTCTCCCGATAACTATTTCTTTCGTACGTCTCCCATGATGCTTCGGCTGTGGCTTCTGAATGAAATACTGCATTGTCATAGCAACGGAAACAAATCCCTGCATACAGGAAGAAAGTAAATGATCCAGAATGATGGAGCGTATGCCCTTCTTTTAATTAACATTACAAACGATTGTATTTTTTTATTCACTTTTACAATTGCATCATGTGAGACAGACCTTTTGGGTCTTCACTGTGTAGCAGCCTTTACTGTTTTAATGATCAACAGTTTGTGTGCTCACGTGACCGAACTCGACCCGAACCCGAGTAACCATTGTGAAATATTTGTGGGTCAGGTCGCCATGCTCTAATGTACATCCCAAACCAAAACACCTCCTCACTCGTTACTTCTGGTCATTTATAGCTTATATGTAACCAGACTTGCCTCCATGCTTCTGCTGCTGGAAGCTACAGGCCTGGAAAGGCCTCATGCATGGCTTTGTGTTTGCATGTTCCAGCTGGACTTAGAAGAGAAAGAATTCCACACAGACAGCCCAGAGCAACACACACCATACAATTTTCATCCAGTGAGTCACACACACTTTCATATATATAAGTTATACTCTTATGCTCATGCCTTTGTGCATAGGTTTTGAAATCTGGGTAAAATATCTATACTATCATGCCCTGTGGGCAATGCCGCATCGCTAAGCCAGAATGATTAGTCCTGCATACAGTTTACATTGAATTATGAAGTTGCAGAGGATCTAAGGTAGAAATTTGAACATAATTGTGCTGTGAGGTAGATGAAAGCATGTCGACTAGTAAGCGTGCAAGCGGTTGGTGTGAGTGTGAATTGCTGTCTGTCTCTGTGTTGCCCTGTGATTGGTTGGTCTCCCGTCCAGAGTGACTGCAGGGATTGGTTCCAGCTTCCCCGCTACCTGAAATGGATACATGATGACTGATGAACGAACATTTAACAACGTTGTAAATCACGTGGTTCAGTGTGTGTGTGTGTGAGAGAGAGAGAGAGAGAGAGAGAGTGTATTTTACTGTAAGCAAATGGCATGCTAGGTGTGTGTGTGTGTGTGTGTGTGTGTGCGTGTGTGCGTGTGCGTGTGTGTGTGCGTGTGCGTGTGAGTGTGTGTGGGTGTGTGTGTGTGTGTGTGTGTGTGTGTG
>JBBIGC010009370.1:0-13344 GCA_037576955.1 Lepidarchus adonis | reverse complement strand
GTGTGTGTGTGTGTGTGTGTGTGTGTGTGTGTGTGTGTGTGTGTGTGTGTGTGTGTGTGTGTGTGTGTGTATATAGCTCATTTTGACTTGGTCATTTTAAAAGTTGCTTGCAAGCCAAACAAGTGTGAGCACGCTGATCTAAACTAACCCATAAAACAATAGGGCCAAAATTTAAAAAGTGAACAGAACTGAAGCCTTTGCTTTTCATTTGTAAAGCTGATAAGAACGAGAGGCCTCCCGTTTCTTTTGCAAGGAATCTGGAATTTTTTTTCCAGCTATTTCACATAGTACAGATGGATCTACATCCGGCCTTTCATTTATGAAAATAATTAACTCCCTTTTTTTAAAATCATCAATAAAAATTAAATTCAAATTAATAAAGATGTATTCAAGAACTAATAAGAGAGGGTGTGGTCGGTGGGTACACTGTTACCAAAACCAGGTTATGATATAATATTTTACAAATGTTATTGCACAATTACTGATACAGTCTGGACCCTTTCAAGATGCTAAAATGCAAAGAGTGTGAGTGAGTGATTATTTGTCATTGTGAACACACCACACCACCGTGCACTACAATAAAAGATAATTGTTATAATATGCAAAAATAATTGTTCTCTCAATGCCAAATCTTGAATTCTCACTTCAGACCAGCTGTCCTTTTTGTCTCAACCAATTATTGTCGATGCCAGGATTGACTGGCACGACACAATTGAACCCTCCACCACTAATTACCATCGGAGTGGAAAAAGCAAAAATTGAGAAGACAGCATAAATGTAAGAACCTGCTGCAGGTAGTTTCAGACCATTATTATTCAAAGTAAATAAGTGTCCTGCATCTCAAAAATATCAACCAAATGTACCCTGTCAGTCAGAATCCATGTTAGAAATAGATAAAAATTTAAGTATATGGTCTCGGGAGCTCTGCACTCATACACCTTCTCGGCAATATGGCATCTTCATCCACCCCAGTTACCTTATCGGTGTAAAAGGATTATACATATAATTTGAAGTAGGTATTTGTTTCCTCATACAATCTGAAAACATATATGACACTAACGATGGTCTGGTGACATGTTTGTCTACCTTTCCCCCAATGAGCACTGGGATTGGCTCCAGCAGATCTAGGGACCCTGGATATGACGGGCAGCTCAGAAAGCGCATGACGATATGTTCAATTAAAAACGAATCTGTTTAAATACTTATTTCCCCTCACTGTATATATTCACACACATTACCCATACAGAACACTAGAACAGCTAAACATAAAAGACACTCACTTCTTCTCTTCCTTCAAGGACCTGAAGCAGCAAAACCGGGTGCAGTCACTGGAGAGGCAACTGGACGAGAGCAGCAGTGAGGTGCAAGAACTGAGGAGAGAGAACGAGACGCTACGAGAACGAGTGCATGCATTAAACATGGAGAGAGAAACGAGCAACAACCACAAACACGAAAGAAGGTTTGCTTGTTTTGAGAGATACGACTTTACAACACGGATTAATAAATTAACATTAGTTAACAGGAATCGTTTTTATAACATAAATGCATGACCAAATAGAAATAAATGATGAGGGGTTTTCAATCTCATTTTTTACCTTATGTATTATGTATATGTTGATAAGCATTAGGTGCGTAGAGAAAGTTTTATATTTGGATTTTGGAAAATCCACTCAGTTCAGTTTTATTGCTCATATGTAGCTTAACACTGGGCTAACAAATGTGTGACAGACGGGTACAGGCAAGAGTGAGAGGGAAGGTTTACAGTGAGAATAATACGTTATACAGGTTGGAGAAGGTGGCACTGATGGAAAGATGGCAGAGTTTTGCATTAGGAGCAATGAGAACGGACAGGAGAACACTAGAGGAACAGCTCTGGTTGGACATTGTCAGAGAAGTGAGTTTGCATTGGTTTGGGCCTGTGTGGAGGAGAGAGGTGGAGTATTTTGGGAATAAAATGTATAGGATGGAGCCAATGGAAAAAGAGAATGATCCCCAATGGTAATAATACCACTTGGTCACCAATCCCAGACTAGCTTTAGCTACCATGGTCCATCTCCATGTATTTATGTTGGATCTGTTACTCCAAGCTATAGGCTTCTAGCCTCCACAAGAAACGGAGACAGTTTCACTTTCTATTGGTTGTTGTAGCTCTACGGAGGAAGATCGGTTTTCCTTCTGAGCTTTGGTTTTCTTCCTCCAGCTTTGAGAGTTTTTCCTTCCACCCTTGAGTTGCTCACCCAGATTCTGTAACGCTACATTGTGACAATGTCAGTTGTAAAAAATGCTATAGAAATTGACTAGACAGTATATATTATGATGTAACTGATATACTTTTGTGTAGTACTTTGAAAAGAAACATTTATGAATTTATGAATATAAAAAAAATGGTGTAAAATCTAGATGACACAACATTCACTGGGGAGTTCTTTTTTAAAAGGGATTTTCCCCATTTATGAATATACAGCACATTTAATCTTTGTGTATTTTGTTCAGTTCCTGGAAGGAGAAAAAGACTTGTGGAAAGAGGGATATGACGGAGGACGTCGACGGAGTACAGGGAGAGATAGAGACCTTGAAAAAAGAACATAGAGTGGAGATCCAGACCATAATGTCAGACTTCAGCTCTGCCCAGACACAACTACAGGCCCGCATTGTTGCCTTGGAAACAGAGTACCTGCTATCCACATTACACCATTAATAATGTACCATTCACACAACTGCACAGATTATTGGTTTGACAACTGGAGGCCTTATAGCTGCCATAGTAAAAGACTTTATCAACATAGCTGCTATTATATATAATGAATGAATGTATATGTGTGTTGAGTTTTATTCATATATATATATAGGTTGAGGGAGAGGGAGGAAAAGGGGAAAAGAAGAGTAGAGGATCTGCACGCCATTGCTAAGCTGCAAGACAAGCTCATCGAAAGAGACCAACTTGTCAAAAGACTGGTGGTTAGTACATATAATATAAAATCATATTTTATTAAATGTGTAGGTTTAAGTAAGACTTAAGACGATTATGAAAGCAATGTAAGACCTGTTCCACGTCCACATTGTGAAAAAATACAAAGGAAATGTGTAGGATGAATGGTTGCAGAATTGTTGGCAAAATAAATTAATTTATTCATTTTAATTCATTTTAAATCAGCACAATATAGCACAAAATGAAGGCTTTTTATTTATTGCCTTTTATAAGCAAAATTATTCATTTGAGTGGGTACAGATTCCATTTTAACACTATTATTAAGAGCTTTCTACTTTCACATACTCAGATTAGATTAAATCAGTGTTAAATGTTAAACTATTTAAACGTCCTTCCTCTTGTTAGTTTGACACACTGGCTATTAACGATTTTTCTTTAATTTACCAAGTATAATTATTGGATTGTAGACTTTTTTTTTCTTTTGGTCTTTACCAGGAAGATCTGCATCAGCTTTCCCAGCATCCCCCTGTGAGCAGAGACAGACCAGTGAAGCCCTATGACTCTAGAGCACGGCCAGGAAACCTCACACCTACTATGAAGGTGTTTATACATTTTCTTTTGTACTTACAACACTAATCAGGTTTATTTTTACATATACTGGCAAGTGGGCACAGAAAGACTGTCTAATGTCTGATAGACATTGGCACTATAATATTAAATGTGGATTTTTGTAAAAATTACAATTTTACAATTTTCAGTGCTAAATATTCTAACTTACTGATTGACAAATATGTGTCTCATGCTGTATTTCAATAACTGGAATTAAGTGAAGTGCACCTGCTTTTTCATGCTTCCAGAAGATAGTTGAAGACGTACCACCGCGTGTGACCAGCGTACCAAATCTCAGTTCATTGGAGGGGGGTTCCCCAAAGGCCACACGATCCCCCAGTATGGAGCAGCAGGCTTCCTGTAGGTTACCCAGTTTAGATCAGGGCAGTCGGGGGATCCTGCCATCTCGCACACACACTCCTAACTCTCCTCATAATGAAGCCAGGGCTCCTGCAAGACACACTCAGTCTCCAGTTCAAGAACCCCAGCACCAGCACTACAGCCAGCACATCAGGTAATACATACATTACATACACACACTCACACACACACACACACACAAACACACAGATCACAAGCTAGAGCTCAAATCTAGCATCACAATATATGAACACATAACCTGAACAAATGAACATACAATTTTCCAGGGTGGAGATTCGTCAAGAGAAATAATGGACCTTGGACACCAAAGTTTTTATGCTTGAATTACAATGTAATATGTATTTATTCAATTATTTGTTTAGTAATTTATGTCATTTTTTTCCTGTGCACTATGAAATAATTGAATGTATCAAAGTCACTCCTTAAATCAGTGGATGGTTCTGATGAAAAATATAGATTAGTTCTATAAAAAAAATTTAATTAAAGTAAGAAATTAGGCTCAGTAGTTTATTTAACTTAAAAACTGTTCAGCTGCAGCTGGGACCCCCATGATCACACCTTCCCCAACGACAAAGGATGGATACTTGCGCTGCCCAAAGTTACTGTGTTTATAGCGTACAAGGTTACATAATTATGCAAATGAAGTAACATCCCACCTGCCTGTGCACCTTATGCAAATTCAGATGACATCTAGTGTTCAGTGATCAGAAATGCTTTTAAAGATACAGTTCAGTGTCTGATGTGGTGTTTGAAGTGCGAGTGTTTGAAGAATCAGAAGAAAAATACAGACATTGAGCTCTGAATGGAACTACTGTTCTCTTATATTGATCATGTGTTTTCATAGTAGTTCAAATATCAAAAACCCTTCAGGCTTCATTATGTTTCCAGTTAACACTGGGGGCATGTCCCCAGCACTTTGGAAATAATGTATACATTAAAAAGCTAAGTGCTCAGTTAGCAGCATGGCATGGCAAACACCAAGAGCAGCCCATGTGAGGGCTAGACTCACTTCCATGAAACATGAAACTCCAATGCATCTTTTAGAACCTCCACTAATGCACTGCCAATGCTAACTCTGGGGTCTGAGATGGCCACGGGAAGATGTTGATTTTGTGTGTACTTGGCCATTTCTGATGCCATATGTCACTATCCTGCTGGAAGATCCAAAGACAATCCATCTTCTGGCAGAGGTCACCAGATTTTGATTTAAAATGTCCTGGTATTTCATGGAATTCATGTTTCCATGTCCCCTAGCAAGGTTCCCAGGGCCTTTGGAAGAGAAACAGCAACAGAGCATCGCAGATCCTCCACCATACTTTACAGTGGGCATGAGGTGCTTTTCCACATACTCATCCTTGGTTTATGCCCGACCCACTAAGAATGTTTGTTGCCAAAAAGTCAACAAAGCACATGGTCCCAGTTGAAGTCCTAGTAACGCTTGGCAAACTCCAAATGTATTAATTTGTAATTGTAGGTGAGAAAAGTATTTTTCCTTGCATATGTCCCAAACAGCTTGATGGCATGGACATACGTTCTTATGGTTGTCATGGAGAATTCGTAACCTCAAGATACCACCATCTTGGGTCACTGTTCCAGTTGTTCTAAACGTCTTTATTATTCCTCTGACTGTAGATAAAGGCAGATTTAGACAAGTGGCTATATTCTTTATTAGACTTTCATTACTTGACTTATGAAAGTCAACACATATCTGCCATACATCAACGGCATGTTCTCATCTTTCCCATGTTGAACAGTAGCTAAGAGCAGTAGGACTCCATATCACATCATATTTATTTATTATTATTATTTTTTAACCTGTCGTGTCTGGAATCTAAGCAAGGAGAATGTGAATCTGGGAGCCATTATGGCCAGACACCTTTGCTTTGCCAAGTGGGGCTTTAAACGTATAACCTTCTCTTATCTGTATTTATTTATTTGTTTGTTTGTTTGTTTATTTATTCATTTGATTTATATTTAAGCCAGATCAGACAGTAGAAAAAAACAAGAAGAAAAACAGATGAACATTTAAAAAAAGGAAAAATAAGAGAACGAGAGGGATGGGGAAGGTTTAGGATAGATCCCAGTGAAATCTGCTGCCATGGAGTCATCATTCCGATTTCTGAAACAGGAAGTCATTCATTACTAATTAAATGTTACTTTTTACTCTGTTTAACTTAAAAAACTAAAGTAGATATTACAAAAATGCTTTTTTCTTTTTACAAAAAAGAATTTTTAAGGATACCAATAATTGTGGCCCACATGATTTCATGAAAACTTTCTTAGTGAAATTTCTTTTTTTTCTTTTTTCTTTAAACTTTAAAGTAAATTTTTTTTTTAAGTTTTCAGAGTTTTACACTCCTGCAATAGAAATAGAATTTATTTTAGGGGATTTGTTTTAACACATCTTAACCAGGGGTGCCAATTATTGTGGAGTGTATGTACTGGAAGCAAAAAAACAAGTAAACATGTAGAAACACTTTCATATTTTGTAATTTTTTCTTAAACATCTATGCTTTATGTTCCCCTGTGTTTTAGAACTCCATCTGAACAGAGAGTGATCGAAACAGGACCGGATGCTCAAGATCCCCAAAAACAGGAGTGGTTCACAAAATACTTCTCATTCTGAACAGAAAAACACTCGCAAAGACTTTCTATATATTTAAGACCATTTATGGATATAAACACAGACTACATGTGACCGCAAAAAAGTTAACAAATTCTATTTATCTACAAAGATTGTAATCTGTTCTATTACCCAGTATTGCACACAAAACACCCAATACTTCTCATGCATTTACAGCTCTATATGTTTCAGCATGTACATTAATGTGCTGGGGGAAGAGTAAACCTGTAGCCTGTCACTCACACTTACAATGATACATATGGCTATGCAAAATTTCAGGGGTATTTCAGAGATTAAGTCTAGTCCTATATTATTTTGTTGAAATTACTTCTAGTATTTTCCTGAGTGATTTGCAAGTTAGCATGTGTAAAACAAACTATTTGCGTTGATACATGTGCAGTGCTAATTGTTTGTGGGAATACAATATGATTAGTCAAATTTAAGAGACCAAAAATCACTACAAAAAGTTTCCCTCCTATATCACATATAAAACCTTTTTATTTTAAATTAAAAAATTAAATCAATGATTCTCTGGCTAGATCTCACAGACACAACAGTTTACTCTAATAGCTTTATTAACTTTAAAGAATACCAGACATCCTGGATTAAGGTGGAAATTTATTTATTAAATATTACACACAAAAAACGATGAAGATTTTTGTGCCAGATTGTAATTGTTTGACTGGGACAGGGGTCTGCAACCTTTATTTTATAGAGACGTACAGGGGGCCCTTGAGTTACATTGCACTAGACATACAATGATTTGTGGTTATGTCACTAGCTGCTTAAGAAAAATGTACACCGTTTGTTGTGGGATGGGGCGTGTTTCATGGGGAGCAGTGCATTGTGGACTATGTAGTGTCTGGTGTGGGAAAATAGGTAATTACGGGTGAAAAGAGAGTTGCTTTCTGGGGCTAGTAGTAGTAGAATGCAGTTGAATGGCTACAAAATGTGGGACTGACGTTAGCTGTATGTGTGAGTTCCGACTTACGCCGTATTCGTAGGAACGGAACCTTGACGTAACTCGAGGACCCCCTGTATTTGCGGCTTTTTTCAACAAATTTAATTCATCTGGAGCCACAAAACTTATTTGACCCTTAAAGAACAATCTCGAACATTTTAATGAACGATTCTTACACATTCTCCATCTTTAAACAGCTTTCCGCGTCTTACTATCTCTTGAGCCGCCACAAAACTAGCAGCAGTAAAGTTTGGAGGTAAATCGGCAGCAAAAGCAAACAAATCCATGTAGTTAAACACGGTTTCTCTGAGACGTTTCTTGGGTTCAGAAATGTGTATAGGAGAAGCATCTAAAAGCAAACATACACAGCGTGTGATAATTTAGTGAATCAAATATTTTATTTCCAAATTAAGAAATATTCCCTATGAAAATATACACTGCACAAAAATAATGAGAGTATAAAAACAGCTTTTAAAACTGTCCTCTCCTAATAGATGATCTCTAGATGCTAAAGTAATGCAGGATGCAGGGGTATTGCATTTCTGGATTGTTAGTTACTGAATTCAGTTATCAACATTCAGTTTGCTGACACTAATAACAGTATTTTGCTCTAAAATGTAATGGAACATGGCAAACACACCTGCCATTGCTTTTATGGCCTTCTATATTACTCAGTGGCATTATACAAGAACAAGAAACCTGAAAGTACACCCCAATGAATATTATTTCACATTGTGTCACTGATAAATGAAATTAAATTATGAAAAAATAAGTACTTCCTTAGATTATTATTAGATTAAGTCCATACAATGTGAATCTGGTGATTACAACTTTCTGCAAGTGGGGAATAAATTATGGATACCTACGATGCCAAAGCCCAGATCTGAACCTTTACACAGAAAAACTTGTGTGATTAAAAAATTTCAGCAAGGTTTTGTCATACTGGACAATTATGCAAATTAGTATTTCTGCTATGGGGGACACTAGCTTCTGAAGTTAAGGGTGTACTTACTTTCACGACTGAAGAATATTGTGTGTATTAATACTTTTGTTGAATAAATGATTGAAAAAGCGGGTTTTGTTCGAGACCACTTTTATGTGTCAGTGAAAACTTCAGTCAAAAACACTTACTGGGTCAAAGCACAAATGTGACCGTTTTAAAATTTTAAGAGATATGTTTTACCATATAGTCCCAAATGAGTATCATTTTTATGCAAATAATTGATCATTTGAGCCATTATAATCTTTTCTGACTTGCTAAATTGAAACCAAAACAGGATTTTTTATTGCCCACTCTTCACAACATTGTCCTCTTCTCAAACTACATCATGCATCATGTGAAATAAAAGCTTTTTAAGATAAAAGTTGTCTTATTAACCTGATTGCTTTCTTTATTATCCATCAACATTTTTGACTGGACTTTACAACAATATTAGTACAGGTCTTTTAGCACAGATAAAAAGGAACATTTATTCACTAACAGTTTGAATTCAAAGGAACAGGCTGCAATGCAGGAGAGCATCTGTGGCTGAATGGTAATTGAGTATCTCTGAATGGAAGCGTTTCAGGCTGCTCTTTATCGCCTTCTGTTGGCTGGACTGTGCTCTGCTCTTGTACTTCATAGTCAGAAGCTTGTCCACCAGGTAGTGTAGCCAAAGTACATTGGAGTGAGGGTTATACTCCCCCCAGCGGTTACTGAGGGAAAAAACACAATATTAAAATCAAATGCATTAAAATAGAACAATGTCTTAGATATACACAGATATTTAGGATAAAACAATTATCTTTTTCAATAAATACATGACCATTATATAAATAATCATTTTGTTTCAATTGTTTAACTATTTTTTCCCCCCAAAACTGCGAAGCACACTGTATATCCTGTATGGTACATAGATCTATTCATATATAGAAACAAACACCTTTGATAAATTAGACATTTGCAGCATCATGCAGTCACTTCATCTTAAAAAAACTTGCCCGGCAACACGTCCTTGTTAGTGGGATTTCTAGTTCTAAAGGTTCAAGCTTATGTATTCATTTAGCCTTTTCTTAATTTTCCTTATTTTAATGTACTTTCCTGTTTTTTGCTGACTGTAAAGGACTTTGGTTTATTAGAAATAAATTTGGTATGGTACCCTTGAGCAAGACAGCATCCAGGGCACTGTGTGGATGGGGGTTTAAAAGCAGAAGTAACACTTGATGATGGGGGTGTGTTCACAATGATAGTCATTTTCATTTCCCCTGCTGTAGGAAAAAAACGACTTTGACTACTTTAAAGAATGACATGTTCCCTGTTGTGCCTAGTTGGTGTGATGTTTCTGACATAGAAACCTACTTGTTCTCCCTCTTCATCAGACGGTAGATTTCAAACTGATAATCACCCTGGCCCATGAACAACTCCTCATCGTTTGATATGTCACATGACACAGTTAGTCCATCTATAGGTTATGGGGGGTGGAGGGGAAAAACATTTTTGAAGGCATCATACATTGAATACACTTACAGTAATACAAACCAAATTTACAAAATGCAACAAACTCAAAACTGCAGGTTTAGGAGAACTTGGAATGGCAAACACTGGACAAAATTTATAAAAGTAAAAAACTTTATTCAGCTGACACAATGTAAAAATATCCCACTACAACCTTGTACGTTGGAAACATTAGTGTAAATGTATAAAATGAGCATCCACTAATGGCTCAGACATTACAAGCAAAGATTGGGTTGTGGCCTTGGACTTTGAGCCAAATCTAATGAGGGTGTTGCTCAGTTATTAGAAATAGAACATCTTAATGCAAGATTGCAAAGAATTTAAGTCTTTCACCAGCTGCAGTACACAGTATTGTGAAAATATACTGAGAAATCCAACTCAGTGTATGCTGAATGTGATCTGACCTTCAAGCCCTCAGAAGGAATTCTAAGTATAGATGATTCAGTAATACTTGAAAAAATGTCACTTAAAACAACCTGCCACTGCATCAAAAAATGGGACCTGAAAATCTATTATGCAAATAGAAATCATACATTAATTCTATGCAGAAAAGCTGCACAGTTCTCTGGGTCTCAGGTCTCTGTGCCAATGGCAAAATTCTGCAAATGCCACAATAACAAGGCTTTATAGACCGTGTGCGTCACTGGTCTGACTGGAGTCCAGATCGGTCTCCTTTTGTAAACGTATAGTGTAAAATGAAGTGAAGAATTAGACAACGACCCCAGACTGTACAGCATCAGAAATCTTGTTTCAAACAAGAATGGACAGAAACTACATTTACAAAACTGCAACAATTAGTCTCCTCAGTTCTCAAACTATTAAAAAAAGTAGTAACAGTGGAAACACGCTTCGGGTGTGTTGCAGGCATTAAATTCTAAATGTGTTTATATTAACAAAATATACTTCTGCTTCAGCAAAAAAACCAAGGAAAACTTGTTATGCCTTACCAATCTCAAGACGTGAGAGTGAGTAGTCTATGATGTTAACATGAACTCCTTGTGTCTCTACAGAGTATACAGAGCCATTCAAAATAAAGTTCTTCTTCTTCTCCTTAGTAGTTTTTACCAGGATATTTCCCCAATGCAGGTCCCTGCAAAAAACAACCAATCCCAGTTTGCAAACCTTGCTTCAAATTATGTAAACCACCATGTGAGTTATTTTCATGGCCAATGCAGTCAAATCATAGCAAAATTCTGTTTCTTTAATGCATTGCAAATCATTTTTTTTGACAGTTCTGGGGGAATGTGGGATAGTTTCCTGAAACAACATGAAATGTAATGAGCTAGTGTGTATATACTGTGTGTTAGACTGATCTTACCTTATTTATTATATTTATTTTCTCTTGTATTCTTATTTCTAGAATTAGTTCAAACAAATTTGAGTGTACAATCAAGTGTAAATTTCTGTTCTGGAGCAATTCTGATTCATAATGCTCGTTTTTAAAGCCTATTAAGCACTAAGACTATTTTACCAGCTTCATCCATAGCCAAACAGTCTCAGAGAGACTGACTGAAAGAAACCTAAAATAACACAAAAGCCTACGTTATTCAGTGACTGAAGTTACACAAATTACATGAAACCAAAATGCAACTGCCACTGTTTTAGTGCAATCTTGTCCTGTTTGTTAAAACTGTTCTGGATGTTCTAAAATCTAAACATTTCATGTGTGATGTGAGTTAAGTGGGCTTTAGGTGCCTCAAAAACCCAAATTGATTCACACAGACTATCAGAAAAAGTTCCAGTGTTTCAAAATACCATGCACACATTCCGGTCAAGCAGTAACCGTGCTGTGTAAGAACATGGACAAGGGATGTGGAACTGAATGCTGGGAAGCACTGGCTTCAAATAATTATGCAAAGAAGCTGATGCCTTGTAAATAAGGCTCTTGCACACATCTAAAAGTGCCACTCTTCTGGGTAGGGCTGCAACAATCGATTTAATCGATAAAAATCGATACTAAAAGAGTTGGCAACGCATTTCATAATCAATTCGTTGTGTCGCGCGACACGGAGACGTTTGAGTATTTAAAAAAAAGAAAAACTTTATTTGAGCGCGGAGCACACTCGGTCTCTCGCGCGCGATCACGGATGCTAGCAGTTAGCGCCTCACAGACAGGGCGGAGCAAACATTTAAACAAACGAGCACAGGAAGAGAAATCTGTGCGTTTCATACTAAATACCCAGAAAAAGTGTGTTAACTGCAAAATATGCAAAAAAAAATCTAGCACCTGAATGATCCTGACAGCAGGTAAGTCACTACAGAACCCTACTTTGTTTTGAGTTGTTTTTTAGGAAAACAAGACATAATTTCTTA
Organism: Lepidarchus adonis; assembly: GCA_037576955.1. Lineage (NCBI taxonomy): Eukaryota > Metazoa > Chordata > Actinopteri > Characiformes > Lepidarchidae > Lepidarchus > Lepidarchus adonis. The sequence continues at coordinate 1,034 of JBBIGC010009370.1, read as the reverse complement.
TGCTATTTCATGTGTCTAGTAAATGTATATTGATTTAAGATTTTTTAGATATTTGGACTGAAAACAGGACAAAACTGCTAAGTTAGAAAAGCATTTTTGCAGTGTATATTCTGTGCTTTGTCCTATATAGGCTATTATTGACAAATATATTCATGTGTTTTGTACTTTTTTATTTAATTTTAAAGTTCTTTTATAGCACTTGGTCTTAAGCTGTGTTTTAATGTGGTGTATAAATGAACCTTGCACTTACTACATTGATGGTAATAATTTAATGAATAAACTTCAAGTGAACTAGAGAGTGTGTGTGTGTGTGTCTTTGGGTTACTTACCTTTACACAACTAGTAACTAAAACAAGTATGTATGTGTGTAAGAATGTATTTATAGCTGATGTAAAAATTGTGCTATTACACACACTCATACTATTTGTTTGATTCCAGAAAAAAACAGAAACCATGAGCGGCTTCTTGATGGGAAATGCATCTTGTTCACCACGGCAACCGCTGTCTTCACAGAAAGTTTCCTCAACATGTTCGTCACTGTCATGAGGCCATGAGCCGACGGCTTTACTAAAATGATCCGCACCTTGAACCCTGTTTACACTCTGCTTTATTATTATTATAACAGCTCAAGGTGCAACATGTTTGTGCACTTGCTAAAGATTTCAGTTCTGTTTTTGAATAAAAGGTTGGAAATAATTTTCTTGGTTTTTTTGTTGTTTATCCGATTCATCGGGGAAAAAAAAATATTGACAGATTAATCGATTATTAAAATAATCGTTAGTTGCAGCCCTACTTCTGGATGTGTCCAAATGTCTGAATGAAATTATGAATGTATTACATAATTGACAGAGTGTCTTTGTGATTTATATTACCTGTGTTCGAAGCAGAGTGCCTGCTCTGCTACAGCCAATGCAGCAGTAACTTGGTGTAGAATGCTTTTGGCTTGGGCTATAGAGTGAAGCTACACACACACACACACACACACACACACACACACACACACACACACACACACACACACACACACACACACA